>ONZH01002177.1:0-83135 GCA_900303285.1 Rhinella marina | reverse complement strand
ATCCACGCTGAGAAGACGAACCAAGGGTGGTCTGGCTATCACCCTGTGAGGGTCTTCCCCCATTTCCACCTCTTCCACACGCAAAGCGTCCACCTTTATTGTGAGCAGTGAGCTTTTTAGTAGACACAGAAGTGGGACGGTTACGCTGATAATTGCATTATCGCCACTAACCATCTGTGTCGATTCATCAAAGTTGTGTAAAACCTTACAGAGGTCAGACATCAATGCCCACTCGTCGCTTGAGAAGAGCGGAAGCTGACTGGAAAGGAGCCGACTGTGTTGCAGCTGGTATTCCACTACTGCCCTCTGCTGCTCACAAAGCCTGCCCAACATGTGAAAGGTGGAGTTCCAGCACGTGCTCAGGTTGCACAGCAGTCGGTGAGCTGGCAAGCGCAAGCGCTGCTGCAGTGTTGCCAGGCCGGCTGAAGCTGTAGGTGACTTTCGGAAATGGGCACACAGGCGGCGCACCTTCACCAGTAGCTGAGGCAAATTGGGGTAGGTTTTGAGAAACCGCTGAACCACTAAGTTGAAGACATGGGCCAGGCATGGTATGTGTGTGAGGTTGCCGAGCTCCAAAGCCATCACCAAGTTGCGGCCGTAATCAGACACAACCATGCCTGACTGTAGGTTGACTGGCGAGAGCCACAGCTCAGCCTGGTCCCTTATGCCCTGCCACAGCTCTGCGGCGGTGTGTTGTTTGTCACCTAAGCAAATAAGCTTGAGCACGTCCTGTTGCCGCTTCCCGACTGCTGTGCTACACTGCTTCCAGCTACTGACTCAAGTCTGACTGGTGCTGCAAGATTCGAATTCTGCAGTGGAAGTGGAGGAGGAGGTGGAGGAAGAGAAGGAGGGGTTGCAGCCGCTACTGTAGGTGGTGGCGGAAATCTGGATGGAAGTAGCGCTTGCAATCCTTGGCGTTGGTAAAAACTGTGCCATCCCACAACATTCACCCAGTGTGCCGTCAGGGAAATGTAGCGTCCCTGGCCAGAAGCACTTGTTCATGTGTCAGTCGTTAAGTGGACTTTCCCCGTAACTGCGTCGGTCAGGGCACGAGTTATGTTTCGGGACACATGCTGATGTAAGGCGGGGACGGCACACTGGGAAAAATAGTGGAGGCTGGGGACTGCGTAACGAGGGACAGCCGCCGCCATCAGGCTGTGAAAAGCCTCGGTGTCCACCAGCCTAAACGGCAACATTTCCAGGGCCAGCAATTTGGAAAGTTGCGCGTTTAGTGCTATGGCCTGTGGGTGGGTGGCTGGGTATTTATGCTTGCGTTCAAATGACTGGGGTAAGGACATTTGAACGCTGCGCTGGGACACTGAAGTGGACGTGTTTGCTGATGGTGCTTGCGAAGGTCCAGGTGCAGGGCGGGAGGCATCTGGGCCTGAGTCTTGGACAGCACGTAACAGAGGGGAAGAGGAGGCAGTGGTGTGACCCACAGACACCGATCGTGGACCCAGGAATTCAGCCCACCTACCCCTTGGAAAGGGAGATTGCCGCAAGGGGCTGCTCCGGTGAACCTTTTGCCTTCTCCCTTTTGCCATCCCAACGCCTCTTCCAGCCTGTTGCGGTGCTGCGGATCCCTCCCCCTCTGTACTGCTGTCCTCGCTCGGCTTGCCACCTTCCCAGGTTGGGTCAGCGATTTTATCATCCACCACCTCCTCTTCCACTTCCTCACTCTGGTCCTCCTCCTGACATGGTGACCTAACAAGAGCCTGACTTAACAGTGTCTCATCCTCATCATCAACCTCATGAGGCACTAATTGCCCTTGACTTATTGGCAACTGTGTCTCATCATCATCATCCACCTCATCAGACACTAATTACCGTTCCCCACCGTCACCTACTTTAGACTGTGGATGCTCATGAGTTTGTTCCTGTCCCTCTTCAAACGGGCTTGGCGAGAGGCCCAAATCAAGGAACGGCGATGAAAAAAGCTCCTCAGAATATCAGAGTGTGGGGTCACGTATTTGCCCAGACTCTGCATGGTGGAAGGAAGGAGGATCAGGGTGAGGATGTGGTTGACCAGACTCTTGCCTACTGAGACTGGACTTTGTGGAAGAGAGGGTGGTGCTTAATCGACTAAAAGCATTATCTGCTGCAATCCAACCAACTACCTGCTCGCACTGGTGTAGCATCAAGAGTGGTGTCTTGCGCCGCCCTGCAAACTGTGACTGTGAGTTTTGGATGACTTAGTTTCTTGGGCTCTGCCAGCAGCACAGTTTCACCGCGCCCAGAGCCATGGCCTCTGCGTGCACCATCAGCAGCACGCCCACTTCCCTGGTATATATGCAAGTTTGTCACAAGTACAGTAGCGCAGATTTTTTTTAAGTGTATGAGCAGAAAAAATAGCAACGGATGTCAGGTATATAGGACATAGTAACGTTATAATGCAGACGCAACACAGGTAATGTCGCCTTGATTAGCTACAGAAAAAATAGCAACGGATGTCAGGTATATAGGACACAGTAACGTCATAATGCAGATGCAACACAGGTAATGTCGCCTTGATTAGCGGCAGAAAAAATAGCAACGGATGTCAGGTATGTAGGATACAGTAACGTTATAATGCACACGCAACACGGGTAATGTCGCCTTGATTATTGGCATAAAAATTAGCAACAGATATCAGGTATATTGGATACAGTAACGTTATAATGCACACGCAACACAGGTAATGTCGCCTTGATCAACGGCAGTAAAAATAGCAACGGATGTCAGGTATGTAGGATACAGTAATGTTATAATACAGACGCAACACAGGTAATGTCGCCTTGATTAGCGGCAGAAAAATAGAAACGGATGTCAGGTATATAGGACACAGTAACGCTATAATGCAGACGAAACACAGGTAATGTCGCCGTGATTAGCGGCAGAAAAAATAGCAACGGATGTCAGGTATATTAGATATAGTAACGTTATAATGTAGACGCAACACAGGTAAGGACATGTTATAATGCACACGCTGCGCGGGTGGTGCTTAGGTCAGGCAACCTTGTGCAATTCCCGCCCAAAAAAAAATATATATTTCAGCCAGATATATTAATAGCCCATAAAATTGGGTCTTTGAAACAGAAAAACTAGCCCTGCCTAACCAATTTCTATCCCTACACTATCTGTCCCTCCTTGCAGCAGCTCTCCCTGACTCGGACTGAGCTGGGTCACATGTCACCGGGTGCTATATAGCACCCGATGACGCGTTCCCGGCCAGCCAATCACTGTAATGCCAGTAGCCAACATGGCTATGGCATTACAGTGAATTCCAGTACCTCCCCGCATGCTGATTGGCTGCATAGCAGCCAAGAAATGTGTGGGGAGGGGACTCTAGCATGACACTCGAGCACACACGGTGTTCGGGCCGAGCACCGCGTGGTCCCGAGCGCCGCCATGCTCAGCCGAATATCGTATTTGGCCAAACATGCTCGCTCAACACTAATCATTACCTAATATAATGTAAATTTCACATATTTACCGCTCAGTAGTAATAAATGATGTTTTCTTCCACTGCTACCCACTTTCCTCCTAAATTACTATGGCATCGACTTGTAATTCAGGCCACCTTCAAGACACAGAGGAGAAGCTGTCTGAGCATGAGCTACTGAAAGGGTGGACTTCCCTGTGTCTTTCCAGGCCCTGCGCGGGATGGGGGACAGGGAGTCTGAAAGCCAGACTGTCCAGCCTAAAACTGGACCTCTGGCCACCCTAGGGGAAGGCTGATGTTAGGGTGGACAGATGTCCGGCTTTAGGCTGGACAGTCCAGTTTTCTGGCTCCCTGTTCTCCGTCCGGCGCAGTGCCTGGACGGACGCAGGGATGTGTACCCTTTCAGTAGCTCACGCTCAGACAGCTTCTCCTCCGTGCCTGTACGGAGCCAGGGGGCGTGGCCTCATGTTTAGTGGTGTGGCTTCATGGGAACTGGGGGTGCTGCTTCACGTTTGGGGGAATGGCCGGTGAGGTCCGGTTTTCTGGGGTGAAGACAGTGGCCACTCTAGCTGCTGTGGAGGTCACAGTTAAAGAGGAGGGCGCTGTGGATGTTTCTGTTAAAGGGGTTCTCTGAGTTATATATATTAATGACTGACACCCGGCACCCCCGCCGATCAGCTGTTTGAAGAGGAGGCGCGCACCGTATCAGTGCTGCCTCCTCTTCACTGTTTACATGCTGGCCGTAACAGGGGTAGTGGTGAGTAGGTGTAATTACACCTAACCACCCCATTCATTTCTATGGGAAGAATCGCTTCTATACAAGTTTATGGAAGCGATTCTTCCCATAGAAATGAAGGATAGGTCATCAATATATATAACTCGGAAAACCCCTTTAATGGGCGGGCTGCTGTGGAGGTTACTGTTTAAGGGACGGGCACTGTAGAGGTCACTCTCGATATATTTTAACTACACACACACAAACATTAAATGAAATAAATTAAATATACCCGGGCGAAGCCGGGTCCTTCAGCTAACATATATATATATATATATATATATATATATATATATATATATATACTCTCGCCATTGATGTGTATGATAATTCATATGTTTTTGTTATTTTCATAGATAACAGATTAACAACACTTGTAAGTTATGTTTGAGGTGGAAAGCCAGGTAGTGTACAGTCAATGCCACACATGAGTTAGATTGTTTCTATATGGAGAACGATATTTCAAATTTACTCATTTGCTGATGGATAATTTTGGAAGTTCGATTTGTTCCATAAGATTGGGGTAATGTGAAAAGACCACAAATGAAGTGAGCCAGAATTGAAATCTACTCCAGACAAATGCATATGTTATTAAATGTGTCAGGCCATAAGGGTCCCACCCCTGGCCATGCCCCTCTGTTTATGTCTCACTTACTTTTATAAAAGTGGAAAAAGTGTGGTAAACATCAACAAAGCTGCAAATTTTGGTGCAAACCTAGACTTGCACTACAATATGCACCTTTTCTACACTAGAAAACTGGCATAGATGCTTAATGACTCTCCACCATAGCTTAGTATTGCAAATATTTTTCAGGGTATGCATTTCAAATTGTGCACTACCCCGTACCCTTTTAGCATATTTGGTGGCTGTGTTGTAACAGTCATGTAAGTACCTGAAAGCATGTTAAGATGATTGAACAAGTGATTTGGCTTTTTAACAAAAGTATGCAAAAGAAGGTCTAAAGATGCAGATCCAAAAAGAGCAACATTTTACCATTTTCAATCTGTATTTTATTCCAGCACTGCATTCTGAATTCTGCAGTGAAAAAAGGCAACATATTTATATATACTTTTCCTACATCTGATCACTCTACACAGCCTGATTTAAATAGGACACTTAGGAATACAAGCTCAGTGCACACATTGAGCCTGTGAGGAACTCAGGTTGATGTCAGTTTTAAAGTATGCAAAAATGTGAATGAAGATTTAGCCTATAAAGCTGTCTGTAACCATATAAATAGTTTAATGTTTTTTCAAAATTATTCAACTCTTAATATGCTGTAAAATCACATTCAAAGGTTAACATGCAGAGATGGTCAAATGATGAGAAGGCTTAGAGATGTTGCCCAGAATAAGTTTGATGTCCCCAGAAGTCCCCAGTTCACCAAAAGACATGTATTTACTTTTCTTGTTCCAATAAATAGGCAGACAATTAGAGGATGCAAAAACCTTTTGTTAGAATTTAAGAATTAGGGCTCATGCACATGAATGTTGTTTGGGTCTGCATCTGAGCTGCATTTTTTGCATCCCGGATGCGGACCCATTCACTTCAATGGGACTGCAAAAGATAAGGACAGCACTTGTCCACATCCGTACCTCCGTTCCATGGCCCCAGAAGAAAAAAGAACATTTTATATTCTTGTCTGTATCACGGACAAGGATAGGACTAGTATATTGAGGACCAGATCTGCAAAATGCGGAACCCACACGGCCAGTATCCATGTTTTGCAGATCCATGATTTGCTGTCTGCGAAACACAGTACAGCCATGTGCATGAGGCCTTAGTCTTACCAGTAATTGGTTTTCCAGGAGTCCAACATGACAGCACCACAGGAGGTTGTCCTTTCTCTGTCTGGACAGGAACACAGAGAAGTTAAAAGAACCCTTACACCAACACCAACCAGTGCTTTTCCAATTACTACACTAGGATGGAGGCAACCTTTTGTTATTTTTTAGCAATGTTAAATCAAAAGCCAAATAATACAAACCATGGGAAGGGTAATTAGGGGGTGCTGTCATTTCGTACTGCTGGAAAACCAATTATGGGTGGGACTGATTCCTACTTTCCTGGACGTCCTGCATGACAGAACCACAGGTGAAATACCAAATTAAATCATCAGCTCGGGTGGGAATACTGTCTAATGGACTTTGTCTAAAGGCTGAGTTCTAATTGGAAAGAATGTCCAGTCTAGAAAGTCCACAAAAGGTATTGAAACTGTTGCTGCTCAGCAAATTTGTTCAACCGAAGCTTTTACTCTCTCCAACCATGAGGCTGCCATAGCTCTTGTAGAGTGTACACTGATTTCCACTAGATTAGAATGGGAAGTGGTCTTGGTCCCTCTTGTCATTGTGGTCACTGAGATTGTCTTCCCTTTGTTCTTTCTGAAATACGTGATAAACAGATTAAGATCCTTCCTCAAGCTTCCTGTGGCATCCAGGTATTTTAATACTATTCTCCTTACATTGAAAGAATGAAATATTTGTTAATGATCATTTTTTTGGAGATTCACAAAAAAAAAAAGGAAGAACTATTTCCTGGTTTCTGTGGAATATAGAAGATACCTTAAAACTGAAATAAAAACAGCCTTAAGGGATAAATGATATGACCCCCTATGTTTTTTAATATTGATAAGGAGTAGACTTTGGATCTTCACACACTGATTATTCGCTTTGATTTGTCCTAACAAAATCCCACTTATCGTGCATTTGCTGAAGCGTGCTGTGAATTTTCTTTAGGATACATCAACTGCACAGCCCTTCTACTAGCACCTCCCACCATTTGTTCTACTACTTGGTGAGTACGCCACCAGCTATCACATCCAGATGAAGAAGAAATGAAGAGATAGCCATAAAGACACACAGCGCTCTCTATTTAGTTCTACATTTCCCTAAAGTGGGGAAAATTGGCATCTACCACACAGGGTTTTTTTGCCTTCTTCTGGATCAACTTGTAGGAAAACAGGCCGAACTGGATGGACAGATGTCTTTTTTCGGCCTTATAAACTATGTTACTATGCCATAAATGCCTGATAGATGTAGGTCTCACCTCTGGGAGCCCACCAGGATCAAGAATGGTGATGGTTTGACAAGGTCAGTATGCTTGGCCGTATGAAACGCAGAAGTGTTGATTGTCAGAAGTGGCTCAATGTGAATGAGCCTAAAAAAATTGGCAGGTCAGAGCAGTTGCAAGATGGCAGCGTCAGCAGCAGCCGTACAGGATGGAATGGTAGGCAGGTCGCATTGGTGGCATAATGGAGGCAGCGGCAGCAGCCATACAGAACATGATGGTAGGCAGGTCAAAGAAGTGGCATGATGGAGGCAGCAGCAGCAGCAGACGTACAGGATGTGATGGTTGGCAGGTCGCATTAAAGGCATGATGGTGACAGTGGCATGATAGAGGCCACGGTAGCCCTACAGAACATGATGGTAAGCAGGTCGCATTAGTGGTATGATGGAGGTGGAAGCAGCAGCAGCTGTACAGGATGTGATGGTAGGCAGGTTGCATTAGGGGCATGATGGCTGTATGATGGAGGCAGCAGTAGCTGTACTTAATGTGATGATAGGTAGGTCTCAGCAATGGACAGAACAGAGTATGTGCCAGAGACTGGCCAGAGTTTAGGCAGGCCTGAACCTATGCGTTGAGGTGGGAGCTGTCAGCTTGCTGACTGTCCTCAGCCTGGCATTACTACTGCTGCTACACCTTCTGCTGCTCGCGCTGGTGGGAGGGGGTGACTCTGAAGGGGGCAGAGAGGGGCCTCCCTTTCAGACATGTTGGCGGCAGGCGCCAACTGTAACTGTAAGCTGCAACAAGCTGCATACACAGTGTTTCCTGGTAGTAAAGAAATTTTTCCTCCCATTTCGTGAGAGGAAAAAATTCCCCCATTTTGCCTTGATAGCCAGGGTCTAAAAGCATGGCTATCCAGTAATTATCAGACTGCTTGATGTCACCGAACTGCGACTCACTGCATAAGCAAGCAAGTCTACAGGTCGCCATTCTGGCCAGCGTGCCCAGGGAGCCAGCTTTTTCCACCTCCCCCCCCCCAACTGAGACATTTGAGTTTCGTGGGCAGTGTCACCGTCATCATCATCCTCTTTCTCCTCCAACTCCTCTTCGTCCTCCTCAAGTGGCAACACCTCTTCCTCCCACATGGGAGTTTTTCATTGCTGGTCACCAACAGCTATAGAGCCACCTGGTGCATGAGTGTCTCTTTAAAAATACATATGAGGGGATGAGGGACAGCTGCAGGATGAACGGCATGAGCTGCTACTGCGTGACCAGGAAACAACACATGCAACCTGCTAAGGTGGTCTGGTGCATGACCAAATCATTCATGGCTTTCTGCTGCTCGTACAGACGTTCGACCATGTGCAATGTTAAATTCCAGCAAGTTGGAACGTCGCAGATTAAGAGGTGTAGCTTCATACCACTCTGACGCTGCAAGTCCAGGAGGGCATTCCTCACAATGAAAAGAGGGCCAGTCTCCTGGATATTGCCATCAACTTGCGCAGACAAGTGCATTTTTTATAAAAGGTCATGCAGGGAGCATGTGTTATTTACCCCAGGTTCAGGGCAGCCAGGATGTGGTGCCCACTGTCACTCAGCTGGAGTCAGTGGGATAATAGCCAGCAGGATGTTTGCTGCTTGATGTACTTTAGCTGCAACTGCTTGCCGGTGTGGCTACTGTCACCCGGGCCGATCAACTCCAACACAGTGTGTCAATGCTTGCTTTGACACATCTGAAAGGTAGGAGGGGTAGTGTGAGTGACAATGTTCCCTGCTGCTGTTGGGGACAGGACTGTGCCATGGAGAAGGAGGTGGAGGAGGCATATAAATGCCTGCCCCATGATATGGTGGGAGGGGGTCAAAAGGACCTGGCCATGTTGCTGGGGTGCTGCCTCTACCTTGATACAAAATACATTGACCCAGTGGGCTGTGAAAGACAACTACTGTCCCTGCCTGTAATAGCTGTCCACTATGGAGTGCAGCTTGCCACACAGCGAGAATCACAAGCAGTGGTCCGCATTCTCCACGACGTAAGAGCACAAGGCACTACTATAATGGTACTACAGTGACTGCACCACCACCAATGTGGACAAATGGGGGTTAAGCTTGCAGACAAGCTAATTGCTGGTGTAGAAAAATTTTTTTATGGCCAAACTTTCTGTTTTCATATTGATTCCATATTGCTTGGGGATGATGGGTTGGTTGCCACAAAGTGGACCAGGAGAATAAGGACAGATTGTTCTGATTGGGAATATTGGTCAGTAGTAGTTCCCCAAAGGATCCAGGGATGCCACCTCATGTGTTGCAATAGACCTCTGGTACCTATAATTGTGTTTGAATGGCCAATGCTTATTTTAATCCTGCAGATTTTGCACACAGCTGTGTTTTTTTGTGCCTGCCTTGTGAAGAAAAAGTGCAATACAGGAGTTGCTCACACAAAGCCACAGGCAGCCACGTTTAGCTCTGCCATGTTTTGTGCCAAACTCACCCACAGTGTCAGCAGCATCACCAGATCCTGAACCGGATATAGCCCAGGCTGATCTTTGGGAGGTACGTGGCCTTTATTGATGCGGCCAACGCCCTTTTCTACAGATGTTGCCTCCTCCTCAGCACCTTGATCTGGCTCCCAGGTCCTGTTCAGCACATAATAGTCATGGGACTCCTCACCCTTCCTACTGCTTTTATCAGACTGTGAGATATCATAGTGGGCTCCTGGGCCCCCCTCCCCTACTCTGAGTTTTCCCCGACTCCCACTGTTGCTGCGCCCACAACCAATACCGTGGCTATGGGTGCCACTATTACCACCACCATCAACACAGGTATGCATGGGGTCACCAGCCTCCTCCCCAACCTCCACCTCAGGGCAGCTCAAATGGTGAGGGCTCTCACACAAGTCGTCAACAGGGAAACTCTCTTGACTATCTACCGTAGGGCATTGTGGGTTTTTCTTGCCACTTCTTAGGAAAAAGCAAGGCACCCCACTAGGAAGGGGCAATAAAGGCTGAGAGGACTCCACTGAAAGCCTTCTTTGGGGCTGTAAGGAAGAGAAGCAGGTGGAGCACTGTGACCCCTGGCTCCATGGCATGGTGTTGGACTCTGAAGTCGCCTCTATGTCATCCTGCTGCGATTGAGAGGAGGAGTGAGCCATTCAATCCACAATCTCATCCTCTGTCTCCTTAACTATAATGTTGTGCCTTTCTGAAGCAAGCAGGTACAACTGCTGTCTACTAATACTATTACTACTTCTACTTCTGGCTGGATAGTTGGTGCTGCTACTACCCACATTCTGGCTCTGGGACTTTTGTGCACTACCCTGTGTATTGGTGTAGTAATCGGATACATATGCTACTAGTTTGAAAGTAATTAACCCCCCCCCCAAAAAAAAATTAATTAAAAACGTGTGAAGACTAAAATAAAAGGAAAGGTATTTAGGCTTAAATTTGTTATCACTCTCAGATACTTTTGTGTGCTACTCTATTGGTGTTGTAATCACGTATATATGCTGCTAGTTTGAATATAATCAACAACCCCAATTTAAAAAAAACAAAAAAACAAAAACATTTTTGTTAACACAAAAAAAAAGAGAAATGGATTTAGGCCTAAATTCATTATTCCTCACTGTTACTTTTGTGTGCTGACCTGTGTATTAGTGTTGCTCATCTATATGCTGGTTTAATTAAATTGAATTTTGAAGTCCCAAAAACATAAAATTTCAACTGTGTGGAAAAATAAATGAACTTTAACAGGTGATTAAGGGTCAAGACTCATGCTCAAATTCACATTAACACTCACAGGTAAATGGCTGCCCTAGGCTGTACATTGTTGTTGTAATAATGTATAGTATTTTCCGCTTTATAAGACGCACTTTTTTCCCCCAAAAGCACTCACTAGTATGCATTAGGTGTCGGGAGTGTAGAGTGAAGCGCTGTGAGCGCTTCCGGTACTCACCCTCCTTGGTCTTCCTTCCTAGGGCTGTTGCGCACTATGACCTGACTCTGCATGCAGCGCAGGCCGGGGGAGACATGGGAGCGCGACTGCTGCCGGAAATGGAGATGAGCCGCGGCTCAGGAGAGGTTAGAGGAGTTTTTTATTTTATTCTCGTCTGAGGTCTGATGGTTCTGGCAAGGAACTCTGATTGGGCGGTCTGACATTGAGGGCTGATCTGAGGTCTGATAGGGGTCTGACATTGAGGGCTGATCTGAGGTCTGACTGGGTTCTGAAATAAAGGGGTCATCTGAGGTCGGATGGGGGTCTGACAAGGAGGGCTGATGGGATTCTAGCATGGAGGGCTGATGTGATGTCCTTATATGGGGGTCTGATCCGATGTCCTAATATTTATGGGGGTCTGATCTGAGGATATTTTTTTCTTATTTTCTTCCTCTAAAACCTGGGGTGCATCTTATCATTGGGTGTGTCTTATAAAGCGAGAAATATGGTATATATGCTGGTTGAACAATCCCCCAAAAAATTACATTCCAACTCTGTGGAAATCGAATTCACAGAAACATGCAGTTGAGGCCTGATGCTCAAATTCACGTCAATACTCACAGGTAAATTGCTACACTACCCTGTGTTTTTCTGCAGTAATAACATATACTCTAGTTTAATTAAAGTGAACAATCCCCCCAAAAATTAAACTCTAGCCGTGTGGATATAGAACAGAAGAATTGTGGCCTGACACTCAAATTTTTGCCATTGTCAGTCTTTGTCCCTGCACAACTGATAGGTCTTAGACATATACTAACAGACCCACCACTGGAGTCCTAGGGATCACAATTAGAGATGAGTGAGCACTAAAATGCTCGGGTGCTCGTTATTCGAGTCGAACTTTTCCCGATGCTCGGGTGCTCGTTTCGAATAACGAACCCCATTGAAGTCAATGGGAGACTCGAGCATTTTTGCAGGGGACCAAGGCTCTGCCTAGGGAAGGCTGGGTGAAAACCTGGAAACCTCAGAAAATGATGGAAACACCACGGAAATGGACAGGAAACAGCAGGGGCAGCATGCATGGATGCCTCTGAGGCTGCCTAATCCCACCATTACCCCAAATTCTCCTAGTGGGGCATGTGTGGTATCGATTCTTCTCAGTTTAATACCGTATACGTCCCCTATCTTGGGACCATATATTTCATGGATTTTTCGACCACGGAAAAGGAAAAAGAGCTTGCTCTGGCCAGGGGAGTGTCTTTCCTACTGCAGCTAAGGGGACGTGTCCATGCTCTGCCTATCACAGGTCAGGAGGCAATTAAAAGAAGAACCAAAAAAAACATCAGTACAATATCTAATACGTCCCCTATCCGGGTAAATTGTTTGGAGAGAGGGCCTGTAGGTGGGGGGCAGGCTGGGGGGAAAGAGGTTGAGCTCAACCGGTACGGTATGTATTCTTCTGAGTTTAATACCGTATACGGCACCTATCTTGGGACCATATATTTCATGGATTTTTCGAACACGGAAAAGGAAAAAGAGCTTGCTCTGGCCAGGGGAGTGTCTTTTCTACTGCAGCTAAGGGGACGTGTCCATGCTCTGCCTATCACAGGTCAGGAGGCAAGTAAAAGAGGAACAAACAAAAATCAGTATAATATCTAATACGTCCCCTATCTGGGTAAATTGTTTGGAGAAAGGGCCTGTAGGTGGGGGGCAGGCTGGGGGGAAGGAGGTTGAGCTGGAAGAGCCAGAGGAGTGCCCCCTGGGCTAGCGTGTGTGGTGGTGACAACACCCGGATGGATTTGGAAAAACTGTAGCATCAACCGGTACGGTATGTATTCTTCTGAGTTTAATACCGTATACGGCACCTATCCGGAAAAATAGTTTGGAGAGAGAGAAAGAGAGGAAAAAGACGTGCAGTATGGAGCAATTACACGGAAACTATTAGATTAAGCAGACGTGGTCTGCTTAATTGCAACCCAGACAAATGAGAGAAAGAGAGGAAAACAACATATTTTTAAAAGTGACATTCAGTATAGATCAGGGGTGCGCAACGTTTTCTGGGTGGGGGCCACATTGTCCGACTGAACCAATGTCAAGGGCTGAAAATAAAATTTAAAGGGGTATTAACAACTGAAATACTGTATTTATGGCAGATTGAACACACAGTGTATACCATTAATGTCTAGTTACAGTTCCAGGATACCCATCTAATGGGAGAAATACATGAAAAATGCATGTGAGCAGCCACAAAACATGGACATACATGTCTGTTACCAGATGGATGGGGCCACACAGAATGGTATCAAGGGCCGCATGTGGCCCCCGGGCCGCAGATTGTGCACCCCTGGTATAGATCAAGAGATCAAGTGTGGTATGTGTTCTATGTATACTACTCAGTTTAATACCGTATATGGCAGCTATCCAGAAAAATAGTTTGGAGAGAGAGAAAGATAGGAAAAAGACGTAAATTGTTTGGAGAGAGGGCCTGTAGGTGGGGGGGCAGGCTGGGGGGAAGGAGGTTGAGCTGGAAGAGCCAGAGGAGTGCCCCCTGGGCTAGCGTGTGTGGTGGTGACAACAGCCGGATGTAGTTAGAATGACGACGCAGGACCCCAACTTAAAAATTTAGCATCAACCGGTACAATTGTCAATTATGAGCTCGATCAAGTGTGGCATGACTTTTTAGATGGAGATTGCATGTGGTCACGTACTCCCTGGAACCCCATAGTCACCCCTTCTCTGATGTGCTACCCCAGAACATTCTCTGCCCCAATTCGCAAGACCTTTTGCAGTCTCCGTGTGCTGACAGTGGGGATTTACCAGTGTTGTCTGAGGAGGTGGTGGACAATGGCGAGACACATGTGTCGGGGGGTGAGGTAGTTGTATGGGAAGCAAGTTACAGTGGGGACTCCTTGAGGGGACTTTCTCATGATGGGACAGATTCAACTTGGGTGGATCAGGCACAGGAACAGATCAATTTTTTTTTTAATGTGTTTATTTAACTTTTATTTAGCACAAATAACCACAGAGATATTTATTCGTTATCTTCGCTGCGCAGTCTGGCGTTGGGGTTCGTCACTTTGATGGTGAGCTGTGCCGCTCTCTCCACAATGGTCTTTAGGTTCTTATATGGAGACGTTGTGGGCGATTTCTGCACAGAAGGACTTGTTGCTCATCAACAGAACCTCGAGCTCCTTGACATTGTGGACCAGGAATTTGCGGAACCCTGTGGGCAGCATGTGTTTGGTCTTCTTGTTGCTACCATATCCAATGTTGGGCAATATAGATACGCAGGTAATATTATTTTTCACACCTATCCCAAAAATAAAATTTACGCAGTTTGCGCAAATAAAACTGGAAACTGGAACTGGAGAGAGGGCCTGTAGGTGGACCTCCGGAAAAATTGTTTGGAGAGAGGGCCTGTAGGTGGACCTCCGGAAAAATTGTTTGGACAGAGGGCCTATAGGTGGACCTCCAGAAAAATTGTTTGGAGAGAGGGCCTGTAGGTGGACCTCCGGAAAAAATTGTTTGAGGAGAGAGCCTGTAGGTGGACCTCTGGAAAAATTGTTTGAAGAGAGGGCCTGTAGGGGGCCCTCCTGAAAAACTGTGGTAAAAGAGTGCCAGTTGGACCTCTGAAAAATGGCGTTTTTTTGGTCAGCGTTAGGCAAAGACGATATGGAGGAGGAGGAAGAGTAGGAGGAGTAGAGAAGAGAAATCGGATACATAAGTAATGTTAATCTTTAGCTGCTTTCCCCCGGAGGAGATTTGAATTCCGGTGAAATCCAGGCTTTGTTCATTTTAATAAGCATCAGCCTGTCAGCGTTGTCAGTTGACAGGCGTGTACGCTTATCAGTGATGACGCCACCAGCTGCACTGAATACCCGC
Organism: Rhinella marina; assembly: GCA_900303285.1. NCBI lineage: Eukaryota > Metazoa > Chordata > Amphibia > Anura > Bufonidae > Rhinella > Rhinella marina. The sequence goes on along the minus strand of ONZH01002177.1, from coordinate 68,126 downwards.
TCTGACAGCACGCTAGCGGCAGGGCAGTCCAGCACCTCCAAGGCGTACAGCGCCAGTTCAGGCCACGTGTCCAGCTTTGAAACCCAGTAGTTGTATGGAGCAGAGTGATCGCTACGGACGTTGGTATGGTCAGCTAGGTACTCCCTCACCATCTTTCTGTACAGCTCCCCCCTACTCTGCCTAGACTGGGGACAGGTGACAGTGTCTTGCTGGGGTGACATAAAACTGGCAAAGGCCTTGGAGAGCGTTCCCCTGCCAGTGCTGGACAAGCTGCCTGCTCGCCTCCTCTCCCCCGCTACTTGGCCCACAGAACCATGCCCTCTGCCGCTAGCGGCGTCAGATGGGAAGAATTGTTTCAGCTTGTGCACCAGGGCCTGTTGATACCTATTCACTCTCATACTCCTTTCCTCTGCAGGGATGAGAGTGGAAAGGTTCTGCTTGTACCGTGGGTCCAGGAGAGTGAACACCCAGTAATCGGTGTTTGAAAAATTGCTTCTAACGCGAGGATCACGGGATAGGCAGCCTAACATGAAATCTGACATGTGCGCCAGAGTCCCAACACGCAAGAATTCCCTCTCCTCACTGGCCCGACTCTCCATTTCCTCCTCCTCCTCCTCCAACTCCTCCTCTTCAGTCCATACACGCTCAAGAGTTAAGAAGGACTGAGCATTGGTACCCTCTTCTGTCTCGCCAACATTCTCCTCCTCTTCCTCCTCATCCTCATCCCCCTCCTCCAATACGCGCTGAGAAACAGACCGGAGGGTGCTCTGGCTATCAAGCGATGTATCTTCTTTCCCCATCTCCTGTGACAAGCGCAAAGCTTCTGACTTCATGCCGAGCAGTGAGTTTTTCAACAGGCAAAGCAGCGGGATGGTGAGGCTGATAATGGCGGCATCGCCGCTGACCATGTGTGTTGACTCCTCAAAATTGCTCAACACCTGGCAGATATCAGACATCCACGTCCACTCCTCATTGTAGACTTAAGGAAGCTGACTGACCTGACTACCAGTTCTGGTGGATGTTGACATCTGGCAGTCTACAATCGCTCTGCGCTGCTGGTAAACTCTGGATAACATGTTTAATGTCGAATTCCATCTCGTGGGCAAGTCGCACAACAGTCGGTGAGCTGGCAGTTGTAGGCGCCGCTGCGCTGCCCTGAGAGTGGCAGCATCTGTGGTCGACTTGCGGAAATGCGCACAGATGCGGCACACCTTGGTGAGCAAATCTGACAAATTGGGGTATGTCTTGAGGAACCGCTGAACTATGAGATTGAACACGTGGGCCAGACATGGCACATGTGTCAGTCTGCGAGTTGCAGAGCCGCCACCAGGTTACGCCCGTTGTCACACACAACCATGCCTGGCTTGAGGTTCAGTGGTGCCAGCCACAGATCAGTCTGCGCCGTGATGCCCTGTAACAGCTCTTGGGCCTTTTGTCACCTAAGCTCAGCAGTTTGAGCACCGCCTGCTGGCGCTTACCAACGGCACTGCTGCTGCGCCTAGAGCTACCAACTGAAGGTGCCGTGCCCACGGATGGTAATTCGGAGGAGGAGGAGGAGGGGTTGGAGGAAGAGGCATAGTACATCTGAGAAACCGTGACCGAGGTAGGCCCCGCAATCCTCGGTGTGGGCAGTACATGAGCGGCCCCAGGGTCAGACTCGGTCCCAGCCTCCACCAAATTAACCCAATGTGCCGTCAGTGAGATATAGTCTCCCTGCCCGGCAGCACTTGTCCACGTGTCCGTGGTTAGGTGGACCTTATTACTAACCGCGTTGGTCAGGGCACGGATGATGTTCTCTGACACGTGCTGGTGTAGGGCTGGGACGGCACATTGCAAAAAATAGTGGCGGCTGGGGACCAAGTACCGAGGGACAGCCACCGCCATCAGGTTGCGGAAAGCCTCAGTCTCTACCAGTCTATAGGGCAGCATCTCCAGGCTCAACAATTTGGAGATGTGGACGTTTAGGGCTTGTGCATGTGGGTGGCTGGAATTGTATTTGCGCTTGCGCTCAAATGTCTGCTGCAAAGACAGCTGAACGCTGGGCTGGGACACGTTGGTGGAGGTTGTGGAGGATCGTGGAGGTGAAGGGGTGGTTGTAGGGCGGAAGGCGCTCTTGCCGGGGTTCTGGGCAGGGGCTTGAGTCACCGAGCCAGCATGTGACACAGGGGAAGGGGCAGTGGTGTGACCCGCAGGAGGTGAACGGCCTTGGTTCCACTGAGTCGGGTGTTTAGCACTCATATGCCTGCGCATGCTTGTAGTGGTTAGGCTGGTAGTGGTGGCTCCCCTGCTGATCCTGGTGTGGCACAGGTTGCACACCACAGTCCGTCGGTAATCCTCACTTTCTTTAAAAACCTCCAGACTTGCGAACATCTAGGCCTCGGCACGGGCTCAGCTTGACTCTGTGAAACAGTTGCTTATCTACCTGCTCTGGCCCTATTTCTCCCTCTGGTCACCCCACTGCCTCTTCCAACCTGTTCTGGTGCTGCACTTACCTCCCCCTCAGAAGCACTGTCTTGAGTTGGATTACCAACCCAGCTCGGGTCATCCACCAGCTCTTCCTCCGATTCCTCACTCTGCTCCCCCCTCGGACTTACTGCCCTGACAACAACATCACTGTCTGACATCCGTGTCTCATCATCATCATCCGACACCTCTTCACGCACTACTTGCACTAAGTCCACACTCTCATCACCCACAGACTGTGAAAGTTCTAAATTTTGGGCATCGGGACAGAGCAACTGCTCAGGTTGCTGTTGAGCAGTGGTTTGTGTCTCTGGGTAGGGTCCTGAAAAGAGTTCCTGTGAGTATGCCTGATCCGAATCCATACTTTCCGTGGGGGAGGCAGGCTCGGGGGAAGGAGGTTGAGCTGGAGGAGACAGAGGTCTACTCCCTTGGCTAGCATGGGTGGACTGCGTGGAAGATTGGGTGGTGGATAAATTACTGGACGCATTGTCCGCTATCCACGTCATCACCTGTTCGCACTGTTGTGGTTTCAATAGTGGTGTACCACGTGAACCAGTAAGTTGCGAGATGAAGCTAGGGAGCGAAACTCTGCGGCATTCCACTGCTCCCTCATCAACATGTACTGTGTCAACCTGCCCAGGACCACGGCCTCTGCCCTCTACACTACTTGAACGCCCACGTCCACGCCCTCGTCCTCGACCCTTAGCCCTTGGGTTCAACATTTTGTATGTTCACTGCACTGTATGATCTATAACTGAGAGAAAAAACGTAGTTTAGACAGCGGCTATTGTACCGCAAACGCCGGCTAGTGTGCAGCACACGACAGAATTTTTCACTGCACTGTATAATATATAACTGAGAGGAAAAAATTATATTTTCTACACTCCGGCTAGTGTGCAGCACACGACAGAATTTTTCACTGCACTGTATAATATATAACTGAGAGGAAAAAATTATATTTTCTACACTCCGGCTATTGTGCAGCACATGACAGAATTTTTCACGGCACTGTATAATATATAACTGAGAGGAAAAAAATTATATTTTCTATTTTCTACACTCCGGCTAGTGTGCAGCACACGACAGAATTTTGCACTGCACTGTATAATATATAACTGAGAAGAAAAAGTTATATTTCCTACACTCCGGCTAGTGTGCAGCACACGACACAATTTCGCACTGCACTGTAGTATATATGACTGATAGGAAAAACGTAGTCTTTAGACGGCGGCTATTGCACCGCAAACCACTCAATTTTTCACTGCACTGTAGGATATATAAAAAAATATATTCCCTAGACTGATGCTACTGTACAGCACACTACATAATTGTTCACTGGACTGTAGTGTATAGAAATGACAGAAAAATGTATTCCCTAGAATGACGCTACTGTACAGCACACTACATAATTGTTCACTGGACTGTAGTGTATAGAAATTACAGAAAAACGTATTCCCTAGAATGACGCTACTGTACAGCACACTACATAATTGTTCACTGGACTGTAGTGTATAGAAATGACAGAAAAACGTATTCCCTAGACTGACGCTACTGTACAGTACACTACATAATTGTTCACTGGACTGTAGTGTATTGAAATGACAGAAAAACATATTCCCTAGACTGCACTACAGATCTCAGCAAGCCAAGGTACAGCAGCAGCAAAAATGAGTACTTTGGGCAATTTATTTTGGGTCTGTGTGGACCACGTGCTGTCCCTTCTGCCGCCAGTCACTGTGTACAGTGTGCAGCCAAGATGGCGGTAGCTGCACTACAAGTCCTAGCCAGCAGCCTGGAGGAGACGAAAAAAAAAAAAGGTGCTTGTAGCCCTTAGAAGGGCTGTTGGGTTCTTTGTGTGTGATTCCTGCCTAACCAACATCTAAATTCAGGCCCTAACACTCTCCCTGACAGACAGCAGCTCTATCCCTAATCTCATGAAGACGGTGTATGACGTGAGCAGCGCGGGACCAGATTCTTATATTCCCAGGTCATCTGATCTGGCCAGCCAATCCCTGCTATCGACTTGTAGGGGCCCCACGTGATGCTAGGAGGTACCAAAGACTCTCCTGCATGTTGATTGGCTGAAAAAAGGCGGCTAACATGCAGGAAGAGGAAGTTGCCATTTCCTCGAGGATCGCGATATGCTCGTCTGAGTAGCGAGCATATGCGAATACCCTAATGCTCGAACGAGCATCAAGCTCGGACGAGCATGTTTGCGCATCTCTAGTCACTAACATTTAAAAAACACATTAATAGGTGTGTTCTAGGTTCTAAAACACCAATCACTTCAGCTCCTATCAGCAACCATTACTCAAATCTCTCTGGAGCTGAAGGGCGCATATTTAGATTTACTGAGACAGGGATCAGAATCTGGCAGTCGCTTAGGGTCTCTATGATGTGTCAGAATTTATTTTTTTTTTTTTATATTGATATGACATATGATGTTGCCACAGTAAGAAATGAGCTTAAAGTACAGATTTAAATTAACTTATTTTGGTAAAGAGAAAGTCACCATAATGTCATATACCTAGATTGTTACAGTATGATCCAGAGTTAGGATGCATTGTCGGTGCTATGTTTCTTACTGGCTAAAAATGTAAGACATTTCAGAACAGCTAATGAAAGCGATAAGCATTTCTCGTCAAGTATAAAGCACAACTACAAAGGTGTCATATTTACCACACATTAGAGGTTCACTTTGAAATTTCTATATTATAGATATGTGTAAGCAACATGTAAAATAAGCTGTATTTATTCTTTTTTGTGAGTTAATTTTAAGAAGCTTTTTTTACATTCCCTCCCTTTGATCAGTGCAATATGTTGCCAAAGCAAGCGCTTGAGTGAACTGTGTTGGACCGTGTTAAATTCTATTAAGCTACAATGAAAGAACAGGAATTTCTATGCTTCATGGATTCTTGTTTTTATTTCTTTCTAAGAGGATTCATGTGAACATTTTACATTACTTACAGGATATATATTTTATTATATCTTTACATTAAATGAGTTCTCCCATCTTGGCAGCTTCTGTCCATATGCCCTATTAGGGCATTTGATTGTCACGGTGAAGTACCGCAGACCTATCCGCAAATTGCAGATCCGCAAAACATGAACACCGTCCATGTGCCAGCACTATAGAAATGCCTTATCTTGTCTTTGGCTGCGGTCAAGAATAGCACATGTTCTATTTTTTTGCGGGGCTGCTGAACGGAAGTGCGGATGCGGACAGCACACTTTTGTGTGCCTGGCCAGAAGCACTCGTCCATATGTCAGTCGTTAAGTGGACCTTCCCCGTAACTGCGTTGGTCAGGGCACGAGTTATGTTTCGGGACACATACTGGTTTAGGGCGGGGACGGCACACCAGGAAAAATAGTGGCGGCTGGGGACTGCGTAACGAGGGACAGCCGCCGCCATCAGGCTGCGAAAAGCCTCGGTGTCCACCTGCCTAAACGGCAACATTTCCAGGGCCAGCAATTTGGAAAGTTGCGCGTTTAGAGCTATGGCCTGTGGGTGGGTGGCAGGGTATTTGCGCTTGCGTTCAAATGCCTGGGGTAAGGACATTTGAGCGCTGCGCTGGGACACTGAAGTGGACGTGCTGGCTGATGGTTCTTGCGAAGGTCCAGGTGCAGGGCGGGAGGCATCTGGGCCTGCGTCTTGGACAGCAGGTAACAGAGGGAAAGAGGAGGCAGTGGTGTGACCTTCAGACACAGATTGTGGACCCAGGTGTTCAGCCCACCTATTAGGGTGCTTTGCTGCCATGTGGCGGATAATGCTGGTGGTGGTCAGGTTGCTGGTGTTTACGCCCCTCCTCATCTTTGTACTGCACAGGTTGCAAATTACAATACGTTTATCGTCAGCACTTTCCTCAAAAAAACGCCAGACTGCAGAACACCTAACACTTGGCAAGGGAGATTGCCGCAAAAGGCTGCTCCGGGGAACAGTTGCGGGCCTGGTTGGCGTCGCCTGCCATCTCCCTTTTGCCACCCAACTGCCTCTTCCAGCCTGTTGCGGTGCTGCGGATCCCTCCCCCTCTGTACTGCTGTCCTCGCTTGGCTTGCCAACTTCTCAGGTTGGGTCAGCGATTTCATCATCCACCACCTCCTCTTCCACTTCCTCACTCTGGTCATCCTCCTGACATGGTGACCTAACAAGAACCTGACTTAACTGCGTCTCATCCTCATCATCAACCTCTTGAGACACTAATTGCCCATGACTTTTTGGCAACTGTGTCCCATCATCATCATGCACCTCGTGAGACGCTACTTGCCGTTTCCCACCGTCGTCTTCTTCGACTGTGGATGGTCATAAGTTTGGGAATCAGGGCAAAATATCTCATTATGTCCCACTTCAAGCGGCCTTGGCAAGAGGCCCAAACCAAGGAACGGTGATGAAAAAAGCTCCTCGGAATATCCAAATGTGGGATCACTTTTTTGCCCAGACTCTGCATGGTGGGAGGAAGGAGGATCAGGGTTAGGATTTTGTTGCCCAGACTCTTGGCTACTGAGACTGGACTTTGTGGAAGAGAGGGTGGTGCTTAACCGACTGGAAGCATTATCAGCTGAAATCCAACCGACTACCTGCTCACACTGGTGCGGCGACAAGTGTTGTGTCTTGCGCCGCCCTGCAAACTGTGGCATGAAGCTAGGAGTTTTGGATGACTTTGTTTTTGGGCTCTGCCAGCTGGCACAGTTTCACTGCGCCCAGAGCCATGGACTCTGCGTTTACCATCAGCAGCACGCCCACTTCCCTGTCCCTTACTGCTCGCCTTGTGCATATTATACAGTATATATGCAACTTTGTCACAAGTACAGTAGTGCAGATTTTTATTAAGTGTATGATCAGAAAAATTTCATCGAATGTCAATTATTTAGAATGCGTAAATGTTATGCAGCAGGCACAAATGAGGAACTGCGGCCTTAATTAACAGCAGAAAAAATAGCAACAGATGCCAGGTATATAGACTACAAAAAGGTTCTAATGCACACGCTGTGCACGTGGTATTAGCGTCAGGCACACTTGCGTCCTTTTTGCCCCAAAATAAAAAAATGCAGCCAGATATAACAATGGACTTTTGTGTCTTTTGAACAGAACAACTAGCCCTGCCTACCCAAATCCTATCCCTACACTATATGTGCCTCCTTGCGCAAATGTTATACAGCAGACGCAAATGAGGAACTGTGGCCTTAATTAACTGTAGAAAAAATAGCAACGGATGTCAGGTATATAGACTACAGAAAGGTTCTAATGCACATGCTGTGCACGTGGTATTAGCATCAGGCACACTTGCGTTATTTTTGCCCCAAAATAAAAATAAAAAAATGCCGCCAGATATAACAATGGACTTTTGTGTCTTTTGAACAGAACAACTAGCCCTACCAAGCCAAATCCTATCCCTACACTATATGTCCCTCCTTGTGCAAATGTTATACAGCAGGCGCAGCTGAGGAACTGCGGCCTTAATTAACGGCAGAAAAAATAGCAAAGGATATCAGGTATATAGTATACAGCTGTGCAGGTGGCGTTAATGTCAGGCCACCGTGCGCAATTTTTAACCCACAAAAAATAAAAAAAATTTATAGCCAGATATCACAATAGCCCTTAAAAGGGCTTTTGGGTCTTTTGAACAGAAATACGATCCCTGCCTAGCGTTCTTCTCTCCCTACACTATCTGTCCCTCCTTGCAGCAGCTCTCCCTGACTCGGTCTGAGCCAGTCACATGTCACCGGGTGCTATATAGCACCCGATGACGCGTTCCTGGCCAGCCAATCACTGTAATGCCAGTAGCCAACATGGCTACTGGCATTACAGTGAATGCCAGTACCTCCCCGCACGCTAATTGGCTAATTAGCATGCGGGAAGGGGACTCGAGCATGGTGCTCGAGCACACGCAGTGTTCGGCCGAACACCGCGTGGTCCCGAGCGCTGCCATGTTCAGCCAAATACTATATTCGGCCGAATATGTTCGCTCAACACTAGTCACCAGCCCTGTGACCAAGCAGCCAGTTGCTTGAATTCAATACACGTTTCTTTGGGAAGCGACAACAGTCTCGGGAGTCTTTAGGAGACTTTGCCTGAGGGCTGTCATCCATGTAGACCCCTGCGAGGCTGAGAGTAAGAATCAAACCCTGAGAAAGAATTTTATCAAAGGTGTCACTAATAAAAAGCTAAAGAGTCAGATAAAGATACTGTTAGCTAAGCACCCAGATACTCCTTTCTTGGATTTTAAAGAACCTGCCATTGGTATACTGGGAAGGGACCATAAGCCTGAAGCAGCCTAGAACAGTAACTTGTTGCCCATTCTTGTGCCCACAGACCACAGCCGTGCTGCCAAGCATGGATCCCAAGCTCCTGTCCAGGATGCATTTGCTGCTTTAATCAACCTTGTCTCCTTCCTAGCTGAAAGCAGAGAGAAGATGAGGAAACAACTGGAGTGTCCCAAGACAGAGAAAAGAACTCCCTAATCTGCGAGTTGACTTCCTTCTGATCCCAAAGAGAATCAACACTGAAGCACACTGAAAGAACCTGCTGGCAGTTAAACAGGCATCCCCGAGGCCAAGGATCACCCCTTGGGAGGAAGAGTACTAGGTCCAGAAGATCCAGCTTGGTTGCCTAAGTATGTGGGCTCCTGACCTAAAGTGAGTCCCGTTTAAATCCTTAATAGACACCGTGTCCCAAGTGACTACAATTTGCCAAGTGGCATTTGAACATTGCCATAACGGGGCTCAGACCCCCAAATTCTGTCTAGATATCATTGCCAGCAATGGAAAAGCTGTACCAGTACATGGGTACTGGGATCCTACCCTGCAGATTGGAGACACTGAGCTCCCATGGCAGGGAGTTATTGTTATCCTTGTGCACGACAATGACAACCTCCCTGTTGTCCTTGGTATGGATTTGCTTTGCAACTGCTACAGTGAAGTGCTGGAAGCGTTGAAGTGAACTATGCCAACAGCACCACGATCAACTCAGAGGGCCATTCATTAGACTATCAAGGTGTTATTCACCAAAGAGATGTTCATCAATCAGAAAGGGGAAATACAGCATGCTGTGTTTGCATCAACAATGTTCAGCCAGTCAAGCTGCAGCCTGGAGCAGAGACCTTGTTATGGTGTCATGCCTGCATAGGTATACAAGGCCAGGACTATCATGCCTTAGTGGAGCCTATGAAACTGGAGGACCATCCCCTCATCCTTGCAGTCAGAAGTCTGGTCACCATGTTATAATGGAAAGTGCTTATACACCTTGTTAACTTAAGTAACCAACCAGTGGAATTGAAGAGGCACTACCCAGATTCCCGTCTGCTCCAAATGAATCTGAAGAACCTGATGTACACTCCTGCCATTGCTATGCAGCAGTAATTTCAAACAGTGAATCAGGCCGCAGACCCTCCTAACCAGCCCTGGTGGACAGAACTGCATGTTGGCAATGACATGATCTCTGCGGAACAGGTTGAAGGTGTGCTTAGTGTGGTAAGTAGACATCACCAATCTTCATCAAACATTTCATGTACTATGGTAAAGCCCGCCTTATACCATAGCCTCCTTAGCACACCAGACCAACACCATAGCCTCCTGCTATGTAACAGTAGGTGAAGAGTATTATACAGAAACGTCATCCAAGATAGCCACAGCCCATCAGCTTATGGGCTGCCCCCCCCCCCCCCCCCCCCCCCACCAAGTACTGGTGAAGAAAAAGGACAGAACCATCCACTTCTGCATGGATTACCGCAAGGTCAATATCATAAATGGAGAAATATATCCAGCTTGCCTGTGGTATAAATATGCACGTTGCACGGACAGCCTGGGTAAAAGGCCTGAAAATTCAGCAAAAGTAGAAAGTCCAGCAATCATAACTAATGATTAAGGACTTTGTGTTTGTCTGAAACGTGTAAACTGTTCGTGGAGTCTGTACACCACACTTGACTGTATTGAATGTTCAAATAAAGTGTCCGAGAAGTGTTCAACCATCGCTGAACTTTCTACTTTTGTCAATAATATCATACATAAGAATGCATACCTCCTGCCAAGCATTGATGAGTCCCTCAAAGTACCTTCACAGCCCTGGGATCAGCTGCCTATATTTCTACATTGGACCTGACCAGTGGCTTTAGGCAGGCTCTCATGATACCTGAAGATAAGGAGAAGACAGCCTTCACTACCTCAATGGGCTTGTTTAACGATATGCCTTTCAGGCTGTGCAACACCCTGGGGACCTTCTAGAAGCTAATGGAGAGATGTCTTGAACACAAGAACTTCGAGACTGTCTTACTGTATCTGGATGATGTGATTGTCAATTCCAAAACCTAAGAAGAGCACCTGCAACATCTGACCAAAGTGTTCCAGGCTCACCATGGGCTGCAGATAAAGCCTTCCAAGTATCACCTATTGAAGCTGCAAATTAAGTATTTGGGTCATATTATGAGTGCTAAGGTTGTGAATCCAGACCTTGACAAAGCTGGCCCACTTCGAAGTCAGATAGATCAATAGCATCCTTGGCTTTGCAAGTTATCACAGGATGTTTATAACACACTTTGTGCAGAACCTCTCCAAGATCTCCTAAAGGGATATCCTAAGAACCGTCTAAATGCTAAAACACTAGTTGAGTGGAATGAGGAGAGAGAAGTTGTTTTCTAGCTACTCAAGAAAAAACTACAGAGCTACGAATCCTGGTTTTCCCAGACTACAGATGCGGTAATATGGTAAACAATGGTGTTGCTGCCTTTAAATTTGTGTCTCTGTTAGCAAATGGGTGTCTCTAGATTGTAGACATATTTGAACAACATAGCAGTAATAATCTGTCAACTATGCACTTGCTGGTGTATCCATATAGGACTTCATCCACGGAGATCTGACCATACACTTTTGGCACAACTGGAAGAAAAGGTTTAAAGCATGAAATTTGTAGATTGTTTCTGTTTTTATGTTGTTACATTATTTTTGTCCACAAGCTATACACTTTATGATAGGTTATTTGATAATCAAAAATTACTTTATATGTTAGAGATGAGTGAACTTGAAATATGATTTGTCTAATTTTTTCAAAATGCTCAATTTGTGGCCAAATCTATTCTATGGAAATCAAATGTGCTCCACTTGACCTGGAATTGGTATTTGGTAACTAAGTTAGTATATGACACTCTGGAAATGGACAATGTTGTCCTTTTTTCATGTGGCACCTCCTACAGTGCAGAAAACTTTCTATGAGATGACAATGAATGCTGGACAAGACAGTATAGAGAGAGAAAATTTGGTCAGTTCAGTTCTGGCCTCTGTTTCAATCTGGCTGCCCAGAAGTTCATGAGGTCATGGAAAATGATATACGCTGTTCAAAGACAATAGTCCAGGTAGGACTGTACATGATTGTTCAGGTGGTATGTCTCTGTTTATTGATTTGCATCAGTGTGGTGAAGCAGATGAAAAACTGCTCCATCATGTTCGTGGGACTGAACTGGCTGCTGTGGATTCTGCTGTTTGTGGTAGCGGAGACGGTGGGTGACTCGGCATAGGGAGTGGAGAGGGACCTCCTGGTCAAACATGAGGGTGGCAGATGTCTGCTCACCGAAAGCTTTAGCAAGCTGTGTACTCCACCATACTCTGGATTAATCATCTGGCACTTGAGGTGTTAAAACTCCGTATTTTCATTATTGGGCTCCATTCACACATCCTGTTTTTCTTTCCTGATTCGATCCTGATCCTGATCTGGATCCATTCATTTCAATGGGTCCTGAAAAAATCAGGATCGAATCAGGAAAGAAAAACAGGACGTGTGAATGGAGCCTTAGAAACACATTAGAAACATCCACATTGAACAAAACAAAAAATAGAAGCAAACAGAAGTGCTATGCATTTTGGATGTATAGACACATCCTTCCTCAAAGCATGTCATGATATGAAGAAGATTGCCAGAGGATTATTCCGGAGTACGGTGGAGTAGCATGGACTGAAATGACAGTTTCCTCCGATTTCCCCAAGAGCACAGTGAATACTCCAATCTGCGCAGTACCGCATGACAGGGTAAGCATTTATTCAAACACTTTTGCTTTTTTTTTTCTGCACAAGCAAGCTGTGCACACAGTGTTTCCTCGTAATAAAGCAATTTGGCCTCCCTTTAGGTAGTAGAAAAACATTCCCCAATTTTGTTTTGATAGAGAGGGTCAAAAGGCATGGCTATCCAGTAATCATCAGAATGCTTAATGGTAATTATGCGCCTGTCAGTATATAAGCAACCAAGCATACAGCATGTTATGCACATCCGCATGCCCAAGGACTCAATTTTTTCCCACCCCCCAACTCCCACATAAAGACGATTGCTCATTATAGCCAGTGTTGACATCAGCCTCATCCACCTGCACAAGCGACTCCTCCACCTCTAGTGGTAGTTCCTTATCCTCATGGGACTTTCTCAGTGTGGGTCCTTAACAGCTACAGGGTGGTCAGCAAGCTGTAGAACCTGTTTTTCCTCTGCCATCCCTTGTTGCATCAGTGTGAGCATCTACTCTAAGATAAATATCAGGGGGATGATGCAGTTGCCCCTACTGGCAAATATGGTGACCTCTACCCTCTACTACGCTCCAGCCCCATCCACTATAATGGGGGCGGGCTGGAGTTCCGGCCGCACACATGCACTAGCGGCAGCACGGATCCAGCAGGCTGTTCACCCGCCGGAACAGCCCGCCGGACATCCCTGCCGCTAGTGTGAAAGTAGCCTTATCAATGCTTCCTGCAGTACATTTACACCGCAGGGTGTTGGCTTCACAAAATTCCTTGCATCGTAAAGTTATCAACACCAAGGGTACCTCAACCACCATTATGCAGGAGGATCCCAAAAACCAAAGGTTGCCCCACACGGAAGATCTGGTGTGCCCTTCTGATCATTGAATGAGCTCAGGGAGCTTCAGACCTGTGAGTACAACTACTACTGCTACAAACATTCAGCCATATCTGGACTCACACACACCCCTGCAGCCTGCTGCACTACTCCTGTAAACAGTTCCTGTACACTGTTTTTGCAGGTTTTTCCCCTATAGATAACATCACACAAAATAACTCCATAGGCTCCCCCATCCTGCTAGCATTGCACATTCCCATTCTATACTTTACTGTGCAGACTCCACATCAAGTTGGGCATCTGTGCAGTAGAAGATAGGATGAGAGCTGAGACTCCAGTTCTTAGAGCTGGAGTATATAGGAGAGGATTACATTGGAGACTGTTCCTTAACTCCTCCCTTTCTACAGCTAGACTAATTGGAATCTTTTGGATCCAGCCCACAATCTAAGCTCCAGAGAGCTTTATTGATCCTTTTTACATTTCTTTAGTCCTATGGAGGAGCCTATTGGAAAATGCATGGAAAACACAGTAGTCTTAAAAGTAGTCTGTCAGCATGCTTTCAAATATTATAACTATACCTTTAGATGCCAAATCAGATCTTGCAGTCTTCAGAAAATGGACTTGTAATTCAACTGCCCTCTCAAGTGTGGGTCCAAGCCCCCCCCCCAGGGCACCATATATGGCCCTTTCCCCTCCAAGTGCCTCCATCTCTTGCCTGATAAGAAAGGACCAGACTTCCCCCAATGCCCCTTGCCTGACCCTGAACCTTGGCATATGTGCAGTATAGTTCATTCAGGCCAGGCAGAGAGCAGCGATAAGCGAATCAATTCTATCTATTTAGAATTTGTCCTGAATTCCTTGTTTTTCATTTGAGGCAAATCACAGAGAGAAAGACAAACAGAGAGAGATATGCAGTCAGTTTTTCTTCCAAAAGCACAGGAGTAGATGGTGTCTCAGGAAAAAATTCCCCTGGTTAGCTAGGTAGCTTTGGGGAGTGCTCTTTCTCACTAGGGAGACCACCATCACCAGACATAAGATGGTCTTAGTGTTCTTTTATTTTTAGAAGGAAAGCTCATTTAAATTAGCATTCTTTCCAAAAAGAAAAGAACACTTAGCCTATCTGATGCTAGCAGATGTAAGAAATCTTAATCTGTATATATGTTTCCTAGAAATGCAGAGCAGCATTGCCTAATGCACACTAGGTTGTCTCCCTAATAAGAAAAAGCATTGAAGTGAATGAAACAAGCAGTTGTGATGGTGTCTTTGAGATGGTGTGCAGGTAATTTTTAAGAGAAAGCAGTGCTTGCATTAGCGCAGCTATCTCTCAAAAAGCAAATTGACGGGGGGTCAGCACCCTGAAGATCTGATATTGATGATCTATTCTGACAATAGGTTATCAGTAACTTTGTACTACACAATCCCTTTAACTCCTTCTGGACTATTTTTTACCCTCCTCACCTATACTCATTTCAGCCTTGGAGATCCGACCTTACCGTCATTTTATTTGGCTTATTTTGGCCTAAGTTACTAAAATATTATTGCTTATTTGCTGCACTTAAAATTTCTACCAACATGGCTTTCAATTAGCATCTCCTGAAGAGCCATATTTAAGAGTTGTTTAGCCTCCTAAAAAAATGAGTGAGGGACAGGAAACTGCTTTTGACACCCCTCCATTCCAACACTAAGGCTCTCATTCCCACTGGTTCCAGTCCCTGGTGGGCAAAAAGTGATAACGTTCTGTCAGTATTCGTGTAAATTCTGCAGCCATTCACTGGCCTCAGTGGTGAGCTTTCCCAAAGCAGCACATGACAGCTGAGCCTCTGCAGACCGGTAACACCAGGCACAGGATACTTGATCCTGGAACAGATAGGGCTTTCAAAAGGTAAGAGATATTTCTCTTTGTTTTTAGCAGTTTCTGATTATATCTTAACATTTTTTATGTTTTATGCCTCAGAAGTTGCATTTGCTTTCTTCTGCTTATTCCGTATAGTGAACATTACTTTACCTTGTGTCGGTAGCTGCTGGCAAGCTTAAAAATGTTTCCATTGGGAAGGCCATTGTCTCAGAGTACTGCTTTAGTGTACTGCCCCCTCCAGGGGTGCACATAGCTTTTCTGCTACTTGAGGTTAAAACTGAAACGGCGCCCCCCCCCCTTCCAAATGCCAATTTCCTAACCTACCCCCTTCCCTTCAGCCCATGGCCTTTCGGCTGTCCCTCTATTACCCCTACCTGGTGCTGCCTGAGGCGATAACCTCACCTGGCCTCATTGGTGGTGCACCCATGGCCCCCTCATGCCCTCTTACCATTCCAAATGAGTCACAGTGTGGGCAGGATTTAGTGACTTTTCCTCACTTGCCCTCTCAAAAATGCACCTCATTTTCAAAATACTTAGCATGTGCTCTGTAGACAAACCTTTTGTGCATTAGTTTAGGTATCTTTTCACATGGACTACCTCTTGATGGTCTCCCTGGATATATGAACATGGGATGAAAAATTACGTGAAAAATTAGCAGCTTAATATGGATGAGCTACATTTGAACTTTGCTGTGTATTTTATCCTCTGCATGACAGAAGGTGAGTTCTGTGGTGGGCATTTTAACCACAAACTGAAATGATACCGGTTTAAAATCCCCACTATAGGTCAACCTACATAGTAGATTTTTTCAGTCTGCATTTTTCTTAAAAACATATCCACATGGTAAATAAGACTCTGTGTCTCATGTGATTGTAGCCGGAATGTTTTAGCATCAAAGGTCTTTGTAATATTATAAGGCACATCACATAGCCGGAATTCAGTGTGCATAGCAGAGAGGTCCCCTGTACATTATGTATCAATCCACAGAAGTGCCAACCTATCAACACTGAATGTTATAATTTACAGAGCCATGGCAATACTGTAATGCACACTGCACAACCGCAGCATTGTTACAGACAAGCATGGAATTTTCTCTACAATTTTCTTCAATTTTAGCTTAGCAGAGCCCTCTGCTTTACAGTAACAGATGATATAATATAAAATTGTCTTTACAATATGTTAAGGCACAAAACCACTACTTTATACCTCTAAGCACATGCCCAGCAGAGAGACTGCTGCACATCTGATGCCAGCAGGGGATAGATTAAGTCTTAATAAATGTCTCCCCTAATGTCTGCATTCTTGGTACTTAGCATTTCACTCGGTGTGCATGCTCTCATCACCATGCAACATGCTGTCTTCTCTCTCAGACAATCCCTTTAAGATGATTGCTACTGAAAGAATTTGACTTAAAGGGACAGTTCAGGATTACAAAAAAGGGTTTGCTTTTTTACAGAAACAAAAATACTCATACCAACCAGGAGCGAAAATAGAAAACACTGTGCCACAAATGTTTGAATGGACCCCCTTAAGAGAAACTTTCCTGCAACACCCCCTCCTGTTGCAAGTCAACAATGCACATGCTTGCCAAACAAACCCCCTACCACTGTGTGTTTGACAGGTGGAGGAGTCAAGAGTTTACTTTACACTTTTCACCTTTATGCCTCCTTAGTGCCCCACACAATAGTTATCCTCCCTCCTGTGCCCTCTTAATTGTAGAATGCTACCTTAATGCTCCATTTATGTGCCCCCTTCACAGTAGAGATGGTCTCTAAGTTCCACTGCACAGTAGTTATGCCCTCTTAGTAAACCCTTACAGTACTGCTGCCCCCTTAGTGCCCACCTGTAGTGTTAAAAACATTAAAAAAGTAATGCTCACTTAGTCCCATTCCTCAGATGAACAGAGCACATCATCCTCTCACCAATAGCAGATGCAATGCAGTGATGACATCATACCTGCTGAGCTGAGCAGGAGAGCACCCAGACCGGGGGATGTTCCCAGCCTGTGGCCTCTCCTACTCAGCCCAGCAGATTCTGTGAGGTCAATGCATCTCACCTACTGTTGCGGACAGCATAGACCAAGGAATGAAGCCCAGGATGACACAGCAGCCAGACTCAGGCCCAAATTTCAGGCCTCAGTCTATTAGCAGCTGTGTCTATTATCAATTAAGGCCTGGGTCTTGCCAAGGCAAAACTTATCAGCATGGCAAATTCTACCTGTTTCCAATATGCTGTGTTTGATATTGCAGATCATCCCAATCCAAGTGAATTGAGCTGGATCACACCAGAAACAACTCATAGACAAGAGGGGTATTTTCTCTGGAAAAACCAGACCCTTTTTCTAATCCTAATTAACCCACTGAATAAACTTTCACGCATAAAAAGTGCTCACTTAGCCCCATTCCCCAGATGAACGGAGCACATCATCCTCTCCCCAGTAGAAGGTGAGATGCAGTGATGACACCATGCCTGCTGAGCAGGAGAGCACACAGACCGGGCGATGTTCCCAGCCTGTGGTTTCTCCTACTCAGACCAGTAGATTCAATGAAGTCACCCTTTTTATCTAATCCTAATTAACCCACTGAATAAACGTTCACACATAAAAACAATTACTGTATACAGGCTTTCTTGGTCCTATCATTATCATCATTCTTTTGGATTCCTCTATACGGTACTATACTTTAATGTATTCTTCTCTCAGGTAACACATTAAGACACTTACTTAGTAATATACATACTGTTAAGACCTTATGCTTTGTAAGCTATATGACGCAGAATGCCTGCTGGAACATTATGAAATTGAGAATCATATCCCTTTTTTCATGGACAACACTGACAGCATAAAGAGACAAAATGCAAACAAAAAGCCTGTTAATTTCTTTCTGTCTATCGTGTCTATACTGAAAGCAAACACATTTATATGCAAAGCGGGAGATTTTCTTAAGAGTGCATAATTCAGAAAGCAGGTGGGGTTTGTAAGAAACCACCTGTGCAAGTAATGATGCAAGGCTTCTCAAACAAACTAAGCTGAAATTGTACAAAGATAATGCCAGTATTCTTCCTTCTGGTGCATGAGATAAAATAATTTCAGGATGTTAAGAGAAACTAGAAAATAAAACATGTCTCTTTTTTTTTCAATTTAGCTCATGTAACTTGTCATCCATAGCTGAGGAGCAACCCATTTCAAATATATCACATAAGAAAGATTATCTACTGTTGTGTGGATAAAGACATTTTCACAATGGTGCACTTATTTCTTCACAGATTATGAACAACCAATATATACGTGTAGAAATTTTTGCTTTGGAAACTTGTGAACTTAAAAATGCTTGGGAAGAGAGGATTCAAAAACAAAATGAAGAACGACAAATTGAAGCAGCTAGACAGCAGAGGAGTGCTCTAAAAAGGTATGTGTGACCAGTAGACTAGAACTGCACAATCTCGGTAGCATGTGCTTCTCTGTTTAAATGCATGGTGGTTTACCAATGCTTTTGGCCCACCTTTGTCATAAATAAAATATTTTTAGTTTTAGGCATACTTGATGAACCTCGTAAGTTTCAAGTTGCACTTTGTTGATTTTGCTGATTTTTGCATTGCATATTTTATTTTTAAGAACTGCTTTCTCTGACATACCTACCTACAAGTTCACAGCTCAGTAGGTGTTCCCTGTGAAGTGTGCTCTCTGTTCCCTCCCTTCTTTCAAAGCTCTCACCTGTGACTCTGTGCCTCCTCGCAGTTCCCTTCTTACACTGATATAGCTGTGTTCCCTGTGATTTATGTAAGAAAATGTAGCTTAAAAGTCTCAGAATAGATAAGATGTAACATGCTGTATCTACACATCTCTACAGTGCTCAGATGTAGACTAGCAATAAGATGAGTAATACTTAGAGATGAGCGAAGTTTTGAAAAAAAAAGATTTGGCAATTAGGCTGAAGTAAGCCAAGAAATTAAATTATTTATGAATGAATTAGTCACAAATTGCTATAAATCAGGTATACCTACAGCACTCTGCCTTAGGGTACGGCCACATGGAGCAGTAAACACTGAATATTAATCAGCTCTGGCATACCCACTTCTCCAACCCCAGCGCTCTCCTGCCCTACAGGTGGGAGCCCATCTTATGCCATCCACTTTTCCTCCTTTTCCACATCAATTAATATCGATGAGACTATGTAATCAGGAACATCCAGCTCCTCCTCTCTAGGCATCTTTCTGATTTCTAGGACAAGGAGACTTTGAAGTATGATTTGGACAAAGTAAAGCCAGCAAAAGATGAGGATGGTCACCATTAAGATTTGGCCCCCTAAGGGGTGCAGACTGGATGGTACTGGTTGGCACGCTGGCAGTGGAATAATAAAGGCTTCCATCTTATTGTCAGTGAATTACATATCTTAGTTTACGGCTGATGTAGGAATAAGCAAATGTAAGAATAAATAATTAAAACTGATGCATAAGTCTCCCTGAACTGTCCCTGCAGTCTCCCTGCACTCTCCCTATACTCTCCCCTTCAATATTCTTCTATTAATCATTTTCAGCAACACTGTCCCTAGTGTATGAGAGCTTGTCACGTCTCTCCCTGTGTGTGTGGCTTTGTGGAAAAGCAGGTGTGGCCTAATATGCAGTGTTTTATCCTAAAATTGTGCCACATTCCGACAATGTCGGAATGCAAAGAGATCCACAGGCTGTGCCGAGACAGCCTGCTGGATTTAAAAGCACTGATGTGAAACTAGCCTAAGCCAATAGGTGGTAAAGAGACAAAAATATCTGTCTAGTCCTGCGTCACATTTATCATCCAGCCTGAGCCACTGTGATAAATCAGAGGCAGGTCTAGAGCGCCCAAGTTCATGCCATCTGTAAAATTAGTAAATCTGTTCTTATGGGTGGTTGGCAAATGCGGTACAGCTGGTAAAAGTTTTTGGTAACCTAATACTATGTAAGCAGACTCCATTATTATAAACCCAGTTCTCTTTGCCCAGCAGCAGACACTACTGGTGTAGTGTAATGTGTGAAATATGTGTGAGAGCACTGGTTGCTTAAAATAAGTATTACAGCCATGGTAATTAGTCTACAGACCCTGCTTAACACATTCTATAAATATCATGATACAAATTGAATATCATGCTGCTAATCCTCATTTTGAAGTGGAATATTATATCCCACGGATTACATTAATGAGACAAAAGACCCGGTGAGATCACTGGATATTTATTACACTCTTGTGTATGATCCCAAACATGTAATGCTGAGAGCAGATGATCAAAGGCGCTTGGTTACAGTTACTTATGCTGAAGTAAGATCAGTACTTTCCCCAGGGAAAGAGAAACCTCTCAGGCCACAGCTACTTTTAAATTCTATGTCTATTCAATGCGAGTAGGGAACATTGTTCAGTATAGAATCAGTGTCAATATTAGCTATAGAGAGGAACTGTTCTATCAAAATGAATAAGTTTAGTGACAGATTTTTACTGTCACGCACCTTTTTACCTCATACCTCCATTCTGACCTTGAGTCACTATGAGTATGTATGATTTTGAATATGTGTTTCCAGTTTTCTTAGAGGGCTTCTTGCACATTTTTAACTATTGTCATTAGAGACATGTTCATAGGTCTGCACATAACCTGCAACATTAACAAGCCAACATACATCAACATGATGAGGAGAATTTATCAAAGACCAGCGTTTTGCAGGGGTCAATGATAACCTCTGCCCTGACAAAGGATGCAACTAATTTAAGTCTGTGTGCCAGCTCTGAGCTGGCATAGATTTCAGTAGTGCTGAGTGAAGCGAGCTTTGGATATAAGATCTGAAGTCGAATCGTTCAAAACTTCGTTTGAATGCAGTATGGAGATCTGTCTCCATACAGCATTCAAATGTATGGGCTCCAGGGAAGGAAATTAATTATTACCGAAGTCTCGCGGGACTTCAGTGAATAACTTCGGGCTTTGATTTTTAAACTTGAAAACCATTTTAAAACTTAAATCCGAAGTCGGCAAGACTTAAGTGATAACTAATTTCACCTCACCAGAGCCCATACATTTTAATGATGTACAGAGACAGGTTTCCATACAGTCAGTATTAAAACGAAGTCTTCAATGAATAGACTTCGGATCTTGGATTCAAAGCTCAATTCGCTGAACACTAGATTTAAGTTTTTTTTTTAAACCAGAAAACGTATATAAAAGACAGTAAATGTGCTGGGCCCCAGACCTCCCGCCCTCCTCGTGCCACCTTTTCTAGAAAGTGGTGAGTATGGTAGAGAAACTGCACTTACAACAAAATTTGTTACAAGTGGGGTTTAAAAACCCCTTGTACAAGCATGGTGTTTGTGATAAATTCCCCACAATATTTCTTTTTATTATTTCTTACATGTATATATTTATATAACTATATTATCACATTCTAACATTGTATCCATCAAGTTCAATCAAAGTAATAAACACCTATATATTAGATATTGTCCTTTTAAAAACCAAGAACATATAAGTTATAAAGGCAATAACACCTAAAAAAAAAATCTTAGATACAAATAATATGAAAACAATAATTTAAAATATTTTATTACTAAAAACTAGTATTCACATATATAGATAAGATTTAATTTCACAATAATCCAAATATTATATGATAAAATTCCTTAATAGGTCCACATTTAAAAATAATTCATAATAAAAAGTCTTATGCCATGATTATCAGGTATCTTATAGTATGACTGTATACAAAGCATAAAAATTAATATACATTGTGCAACACTGTACAGTGCCAAATGAAAAATATCAAAAATGTCCTCCTACAACAGAAAAATATAAGCTGTTGTATACAAACTTCAAGTGAAGTGTATATGCTATATTAAATTGAAAGTATACCAGGCTGAGACATATTAAATATTACTGTGGACCCAGAGATCTCAACGTGTTTCGCTCATGCTTCATCAGGAGATATCCAGGCTGTCCAGGCTTCTACTCACCGCCTCATAAATGCAAATCAAGTTAACCTGACAACTTCTGTCCTTAGTAAACCGGTGCTGGCTATCACTATTGTTATTATTAACAGTCATATACTCCTGTTTATAGTCCCGTAAAAGTACTTTCTGTTTTCCCACAACAGAAGTTAAACTTACTATTCTATATCCTGACCCATTCATTTCAATGGGTCTTTTCACATGGGCGAATTTTTTCACACATAAGTTCACTGTTGCATGAAAATCGCAGCATGTTCTATATTCTGCGTTTTTCACAAAGCCCCATTGAAGTGAATGGATCTGTGTGAAATTCGCAACATCACTTGCGTGCGGAGCCGGATGCAATGCGTGATTCACTCATAGTTGCTTGGAGATGTTGTTTGTAAACATTCAGTTTTTTATCACGCGTGTGTG
Organism: Rhinella marina; assembly: GCA_900303285.1. NCBI lineage: Eukaryota > Metazoa > Chordata > Amphibia > Anura > Bufonidae > Rhinella > Rhinella marina. The sequence continues at coordinate 45,611 of ONZH01002177.1, read as the reverse complement.
AAATGCATCCATACGCATCGCACCCGTGCGGAAAAAAAATGAACGAACGTATGCAATTGCAGTCAAAACTGACTGCGATTGCATGCGGATTGGTGCAACGCACCCTGAATGCGTCCGGACTGAATCCGTATCATTCGTGTGGAAGGGGCCTTAATATATTACTGGATGTACTAACAGCCCTGGCACCACCAATATCAGCTCCTTGCTCTTCTTTTGTAGATACAGAACTAAGAAACCCATTTAGTAGCATTGCCTTTTCATGATCTTTAGTGACCATCTCCCCAATACCATTATTAACGGAACATGCCCGATCTGACCTTGGTTTTTTGCATTTAAATATTTTAAAAATTTTGGTGGATTTGCTTTGCCACCTGCCATCCATTTTGTATTGTTGCATATTTTATATTTTTTGCAGAATTTATTAAGCGTAAATTTCAAAGGCTACAGCTGAGCACTCAGATTTATTTATTTTTCAAAAGTCCCTTTTGTAATTTATTGCTGTTTTTTACAGTAGCTGTAAGCCATGTGGTGTTTAAATTTAGCCATTCATACTTGTTACCTGTAGGGACAAATTTTGCAGTATAATTATCCAAAGTAAATATAAAGCTCTCCAATTTATCCTCTGTATTATTATGTGTCAATAGCTGCCCCCAGTCTATGTGCTGCTCTCAAACAAGGGAAATTGGCCTTTTTAAAATTCTGTGTTTTTGACCTCCCAGGCAGAGGTTGTTTTTTATAGCTATAATTAGAATATAATTACATTGTGGTCACTCTTACAGTGTTTCACAAACAGTAACATTTCCAACAAGCTTTGCATTGTTAGAAATTAACAGATCCAACAGAGGATCGCCTCTGGTGGGATCTTCTACTAACTGGCCCATAAAGTGTTTCTGCAGCAAAAAATTTCTCCTGCAATTTTCTTTTGCAGTTGAAGCATTACCATGACCCCAGTCAATATCTGGAAGTTAAAATCACCCATTATTATCACTGTATCTGCCTGTGCAGCCCACTCTGGTTATACAGCTGAACTTCTATTTCCTCAGTGATGTTAGGTGGTGTTTTAGATTACACCATTATTTTTCCAGTCTTTATTTCCCTTTGTAATTCTATCCATATGTTTTCAACATCCTCACTTTTTTCTTTCCTCACAACTGCTTATTTCACACTTGCTCTCATATCCCTCCTAACATACAGGCATACTCCAGCTCCTTTTCTATTGGCCACTTAACATCCCAGTCATGTGAAGAGTCCAGCCATGTCTCAGCCGCACCAATTCTATAGTACTATGGATTTCAGTTCCCCCATTTTACTTGCACTGCTTCTGGCATTTGTGAACATATTATAGGTAATAAGTATTGGATAGGTGGGGGTTCACATGCGACAACCACACATTCAGCTATAAAGTGTGGAAGCAGAATGCTCCGTACACTGCATAGTTTCTGGCACTGAAATATTGAATCTCTGCAGTATCCCACTATGTCTACCGCACATTGTACAGAGTTGTCTAGTGTGTGGTGTCTGGTGCCACAGCAGCCCAAAGCAGCTGATCAGTGGGGAGGTCAGGTGTTAGACACTTACTGATCTGATAGTGATGACCTATTCTGGACCAGAAAAACAATTTAAATCATTTAGTGATGTAAAACTGCAAAATGGTGCAAAAAGTTACAAAGTCCAATTTTGCAATGATTTAAAGTCAGCTTTCTGGAGTACAGGGCTTGATAAATCCTCCACCCCCCACCCCACCCCTCAGTTTTTTATAAAAGATAGCCTTCTTCAAATCTTAGAGATCATATATGGAGTACAGGTCTGTAAAAAAAAAAAGAATATGTGATACTAGCATGCTGAAAATTCATTTAGTTTGTTAAGTATATTTTCCAACTGTGCTGTGCAATAATCCTAATTAACTACATGATTAGTCAACACATTTGGGATTAGATAAAAGGTGTTGTGTTTCTTTTTAGTCAAATGGAAAACATTTCTGTTAAATATAGATTACCAGTTGTTGCTCAGAAATAATTAATGACAGATATACTAGCTTGTTTGAGGTTTTCTGGGTAGACGTCAGACACGTCAGGCCTTATTATTCTGATTAAAATCCTCACTGATATTCAGTGTGGTGATGCATTTGTGATAACAGGTTAAATGGTAAAAACTAAAATATTATTAAGTTAAAGGGGTTTTACACTTTTTTCTTACTGATCATCTATCCTTTAGATAGGTAATCAACATCTGATCGACGGGGGTCCAACATTTGGGACCCTCGCCGATCAGATGTTTGAAAAGGCAGTGGCGCTAGCAGTGCCTGTTACAGAATAATGATTAGTGGCATACTTACCATAGAGGCAGACCATGTGACTGGAGCCCCGGAAGGAGGTCTTGCGCTGAACAGCTTCACTTGTTCCTGAAATAGATTGACAGCATTTCCCATCAACTACCACCAGGGGGAGCTCAGGGAAAAGAGCATATTTACAGCTGCTATTGAAATCAAAGGTAACTGTATAAACTCCTGTGCACTGAGCTCTCCCTGGTGGTGACTGTGGGCAGACAGTTTTATCAATGTACAAAGAAGATGGATAAAGTGGATGAGGCAAAAAAAATTGCTAATTCAACAGAAATCTGGAGAGTCAAGCTTTGCATTCTGTGTTGTCTGGGGGTGTTTGCCATAAGACCTATGAGATCTGTTTATGCCCCTGGTAAGAATGCAATACAACAATGCAATACAACACTAAGGCCCCTTTCACACGAGCGAGTTTTCTGAGCGGGTGCAATGCGTGACGTGAACGCATAGCACCTGCACTGAATCCTGACTAGTGATGAGCGAATCGAAGCGGCAATATTCGTGATTCGCACGAATATTGCCCGCTTCGGCTCGGCTCGTGATACCGAGGCAGCGCGGACTCGTGAATATCCGTGAGTCACTGCCCGTTTGAAATGCCCGCTTTTTTCAGCCAATCAGCATGAAAGGGAAGGCTGTGGGAATGCCTGCTGTGATGTACCAGCCCCTATACCTCCCCAGCAGTGATTGGCTGGCAGTAACATGTGACCTTACTTTACATAAGGAGAAGAGAGAGACAGTGTTAGCTAGTGTAGTGTGTGCAGCAAGGAGTTAGGAGTTAGGTTAGGAAGCCCCAACAGTCTTTTTAAAGACTATTTATTCTCTAAAGAACAGTATACAGTATATGCTGTAAGCCTGTATTCTGTGCAGAGCTGTGCCTGGTACACCTTGTCCATCCACATAGCTCAAACTATACATCTCTAAACAGATATATTCCTGTGCATGACTGTGCTGAGAGAAGGGAATATTACATCAGCCATCTATATACCTCACAGTCTATAGATTCCGTATTGATCTGTAGATTCCAGTGTGATATACAAATACTGCGTGCTATTTATTGATAGATCTGAAGATAATTTTACCTAGATATCAATATATCTATATTGGCCAGTGCATTTTAGTGCTCTCTGTAATACACGGTGCTGCGACAAGGAAATATATTACATCAGCCTTCTATATACCTCACAGTCTATAGATTCCGTACTGATCTGTAGATTCCAGTGTGACATACAAATACTGCGTGCTATTTCTTGATAGATCTGAAGATAATTTTACCTAGATATCAATATATCTATGTTGGCCAGTGCATTTTAGTGCTCTCTGTAGTACACGGTGCTGCGACTAGGGAATATATTACATCAGCCTTCTATATACCTCACAGTCTATAGATTCCGTATTGATCTGTAGATTCCAGTGTGATATACAAATACTGCGTGCTATTTCTTGATAGATCTGAAGATAATTTTACCTAGATATCAATATATCTATATTGGCCAGTGCATTTTAGTGCTCTCTGTAATACACGGTGCTGCGACAAGGGAATATATTTCATCAGCCTTCTATATACCTCACAGTCTATAGATTCCGTATTGATCTGTAGATTCCAGTGTGATATACAAATACTGCGTGCTATTTCTTGATAGATCTGAAGATAATTTTACCTAGATATCAATATATCTATATTGGCCAGTGCATTTTAGTGCTCTCTGTAATACACGGTGCTGCGACAAGGGAATATATTTCATCAGCCTTCTATATACCTCACAGTCTATAGATTCCGTATTGATCTGTAGATTCCAGTGTGATATACAAATACTGCGTGCTATTTCTTGATAGATCTGAAGATAATTTTACCTAGATATCAATATATCTATATTGGCCAGTGCATTTTAGTGCTCTCTGTAGTACACGGCGCTGCGACTAGGGAATATATTACATCAGCCTTCTATATACCTCACAGTCTATAGATTCCGTATTGATCTGTAGATTCCAGTGTGATATACAAATACTGCGTGCTATTTCTTGATAGATCTGAAGATAATTTTACCTAGATATCAATATATCTATATTGGCCAGTGCATTTTAGTGCTCTCTGTAGTACACGGTGCTGCGACTAGGGAATATATTACAGCAGCCTTCTATATACCTCACAGTCTATAGATTCCGTATTGATCTGTAGATTCCAGTGTGATATACAAATACTGCGTGCTATTTCTTGATAGATCTGAAGATAATTTTACCTAGATATCAATATATCTATATTGGCCAGTGCATTTTAATGCTCTCTGTAATACACAGTGCTGCGACAAGGGAATATATTTCATCAGCCTTCTACATACCTCACAGTCTATGGATTCCGTATTGAATCTTTACAATTATAATAATATAATACTGCTACTGTGCACATGGAGAACCCCAGGGTCAGGGGGAGATGGGGAAGAGCTGGGAGAGGTGGAAGAGGTGGTCGTGGAGGGAGAGGTGGGAATCGTGGTGGTGCTGTGGTCAGCGGTGATGACCGTGGTGTGCGTGGTGACACAGTGCCGGCTGCTGTGGGTACAGTGGAAACACGTAAGGTCAGGGTGCCTGGTCAACTCCAGAAGTTGGTAGGGCAGCGTCCTACAACTCTGACAGACCCCAAACAACAACAGGAGGTGGTTCAGTGGATTGCAGAGAGCACGTCCAGCCACATTTCGTCTGCCCCCTCATCCAGCCAGTCGACTTCTCTGAGCCAGGGTGTCTGTCCTCCAACTCGCCCTCCTTCTCCCCAGCCAGAACCCTCTAGGGGTATGTCCCTCTAGGGGTATGTCCCACGGACAAAATTTATCCATGGAACTCTTCAGCCACCACTTCCCTGATGTGCCAGTGGACGAGCTGCTATGCCCTAATTCTCAGGACCTTTTGCTGTCTCTGGGTTATGAGAGTGGGGAGTTAGCAGTGGCGTCTGAGGAGCTGGTGGAAGATGACGACGAGACACTGTTGTCGGAGGTAGTTGTCAGGGACGTCACTGTGGAGTCTGAGGAAGACCTGGGGGATGATGAGGGGACAGATCCTACTTGGGTGGATGAGGCAACTGGAGGCAGTGGTTCAGACAGTGAGACGACATCAGCACCACAAGCTGTTGAGAGAGCCAGAGGGCTGCGACGAGGGAGAAGCCAGGTCCGAGTCACTACTTCCCCAAGTGCTCCTAGAGGTCACACTCCAGCCCGTACTATGCGCCACTCCTTAGTTTGGGGATGATGAGGCCGATCCTCGTTTGGCGGTGTGCAAGCTGTGCCACACGTCAATGAGCAGGGGTTCAAAACGCAACAACCTGACCACTAGTAGCCTGCGCAAACATTTGGAGAGAAAACACCCCACCAAATGGTTTGCACTTCTGTCAGCTGGTGACGTTGACACAGTTAGTCCAGCAACTGTGTCTCGTCCAAGCCAGGACGTTGCAGCCTCCAGCCCCGAAAGGACCCCTCCAGCTCCATCTCCCTCCCTCTCCTCCACTCATATGTCCCAGTGCGGCGTTCAACTGTCTCTACCGCAGACATTTGAATGCAAGCGCAAGTACGCAGCCACCCACCCCCATGCGCAAGCTCTAAATGTGCACATCGCCAAGCTGATTAGTTTCAAAATGTTGCCGTACAGGCTTGTGGAGACAGAATGCTTCCGCAACCTTATGGAGGCGGCAGCCCCCCGTTACTCTGTCCCCAGCCGACACTATTTTGCCTGATGTGCCGTCCCCTCCCTGCACCGGCATGTGTCTGAGAACATCGCCCACGCTCTCAAAAACGCGGTTTGTGGTAAAGTCCACATGACCACAGATACATGGACGAGTACCGGTGGCCAGGGACATTACATCTCCCTCACGGCACATTGGGTCAATCTGGTGGAGGCTGGGTCAGAGACCGATCGTGGGGCTGCACATGTGCTACCCACACCACGAATTGCGGGACATAGTTCCGTCTGTGTGTCTCCGGCACATTATGCCTCCACCTCCTCCTCCACCTCCTCCTCCAAAGTGGCAGTGATGCCCCAATCGTCAAGTCTCATTTCCTTGATGGCCAGCAGTTTCAGCACTGTGGTAGGGAAGCGGCAGCAGGCAGTCCTGAAACTGCTGAGCCTGGGGGATAAGAGGCACACGGCTGAAGAGCTTTTAGAGGGCATCAGGGGGCAGACCAATGTGTGTCTGGCGCCACTGAACCTTCAGCCAGGAATGGTGGTCTGCGATAATGGGCGTAACCTGGTGGCGGCTCTGCATCTTGGTGGGCTGACTCACGTGCCATGCATGGCCCACGTGCTCAACTTGGTGGTCCAGCGGTTCCTCAAGACCTTCCCCCCAGTTGAGTGAGTTGCTCACCAAGGTGCGGCGCATATGCGCCCATTTTCGCAAGTCCACCACCGATGCCGCGTTGGAATTCGACGTTACACATGCTAGCCAGGGTGTACCAACAACGCAGGGCAGTTGTAGACTGCCAGCTGATCCCCCGAGGTGGTAGTCAGGCCAGTCAGCTTCCTCATGTCTATGCTGAGGAGTGGACGTGGATGGCTGGCATCTGCCAGGTCTTAGGTCCCTTTGAGGAGGCAACAGAGATGGTCAGTGGTGATGCACACATCATCAGTGTCACCATCCCTCTGTTGTGCCTCATCCAGAACTCCTTTAGGAACCTAAGATCTGAGGATTCAGCAGTGTCACAGGAGGTGGGGGAAGACAGTGACATTGAGAGCACCCTGTTGTCAGTTTCGCAGCGCGAAACTGAGGAGGAGGAGGAGGCTGAGGAGGAGGAAGAAACTCTTGGGCACCAGGGGGTGATTCCATGCTACCTGTTGAGCAGGTATGGGCTGAGGAGGATGAATTGGGGTCGGAGGAAGGGGGGGAGGAGGAGATGGAGAGTCCACTAAGTGAGAAGGCTGAAGGCTTGCGTGTTGGCAAAGTAGGGCGCATGGCAGACTTTATGCTTGGCTGTCTTTGTCGTGATCCCCGGGTCAAGAGGATACTGTCCACCAATGATTATTGGGTGTACACCCTCCTTGACCCACGCTACAAGGACAACTTTGCCCAACTTATACCCGTGGAGGAAAGGAGCACCCGAGTCACTTTCTACCACAAGGCCCTGGTTCAGAAACTGCTACAGGTCTTTCCAGACCAGTCGAGCAACAGGGGGCGGACTGCAGTGGCTGAAGTTGGAGAGGAGAGGAGGGGGAAAGTCAGTGTAGGCGCCAAGGGCAGGGGTACACTATTCCATGCTTTTGCCAAGTTTCTTAAACCCCAGCAAGACAGTACGTTACAGCCACAAGGCAGGCAGAGCAGGGCGGAACAGTACCGCAAGATGGTGAGGGAGTATGTCGCGGACCAGACCAACGTCCTGACCGATAACTCCACGCCATATAATTACTGGCTGGCCAAGCTGGACAGGTGGCCAGAACTTGCGCAGTACGCTCTTGAGGTGCTTGCCTGCCCTGCTGCAAGTGTACTGTCTGAAAGGGTTTTTAGTGCCGCCGGGGGTATCATTACGGACAAACGGACGCGCCTGTCCACCGACAATGCCGACATCCTCACGTTCATCAAGATGAACAGGTCATGGATATCCCCCCAGTTCTCATCCCCACCTCAGGCTACCTCCTAAATTGCTTGCTTTCCTCCTCCTCCTCCTCCTCCTCCTCCTCCTCTTCATCTGAGTTGCATATGCAACAATTTTTCAGGACAGTCATCCGGCTTCCTACTAACAATTTTTCAGGAAAGTCATCCGTCTTTCTACGAACAATTTTTCAGGAAAGTCATCCGGCTTTCTAAAAACAATTTTTCAGGAGTCATGCGGCTTTGTAACCAAATTTTTTATGAAAGGCCATGGGGTTCTATACACACAGTGCTGACGGAAGCCCATCAGCCTTTCTAAACACAATTGCCACTGCCTCTCCCAAGCGGTTGTGGTGCTGATGTTGCCTCACACTTAAAATTGATCTGTTCCGCTCTCTTCCTCGGGCTGTCTGCGGAGAAGATGGACGCTCCGAACCGGTATCATGGCGGCTCTCCGGCCCCTCATTACAACCAGGATCATCAAGAAGCGGACGAAGAAGTTCATCCGCCACCAATCAGACCGTTATGTAAAGATTAAGCGTAACTGGCGTAAACCCAGAGGTATTGACAACAGAGCCCGCAGGAGGTTCAAGGGGCAGATCCTGATGCCCAACATTGGGTACGGTAGCAACAAGAAGACCAAACACATGCTGCCCACAGGGTTCCGCAAATTCCTGGTCCACATTGTCAAGGAGCTCGAGGTTCTGTTGATGAGCAACAAGTCCTTCTGTGCAGAAATCGCCCACAACGTCTCCTCAAAGAACCGAAAGACCATTGTGGAGAGAGCGGCACAGCTCGCCATCAAAGTGACGAACCCCAATGCCAGACTGCGCAGCGAAGAGAACGAATAAATATCTCTGTGGTTATTTGTGCTAAATAAAAGTTAAATAAACACAAAAAAAAATTGATCTGTTCCTGTGCCTGATCCACCCAAGTTGAATCTGTCCCATCATGAGAAAGTCCCCCCAAGGAGTCCCCACTGTAACTTGCTTCACTTTCAACTACCTCACCCCCCGACACCTGTGTCTCGTCATTGTCCACCACCTCCTCAGACAACACTGGTAAATCCCCACTGTCAGCACACTGAGACTGCAAAAGGTCTTGCGAATTGGGGCAGAGAATGTTCTGGGGTAGCACATCAGAGAAGGGGTGACTATGGGGTTCCAGGGAGTACGTGACCACATGCAATCTCCATCCAAAAAGTCATACTGAGGCTCACCACCATGCTTTACACTGCAATCTTATTACTGAGACTCACCACCATGCTTTACACTGCAATCTTATTGAAAGACAGACAATCAGGGGTTCACCGCCAGGTTGTCAGGCAGCATTTTTAAGTGGGTCACCATTACCGTGTCCCTGAAAATTGCCTTGGGGTCATCACCAGACTATTGGCCAGATTTAGAAAAAATGGTGCAATTAGGGAGCCTCAGAGGCATCCCTACATGCTGCCCCTGGTGTTTCCTATCCATTTCCAAGGTGTTTCTATCTTTTTCTGAGGTTTTCACATGTTGGGGCAAACTTGACTGTGCAGAACCTTTGGCCCCTGCAAAAATATTCGGTTCTCCCATAGACTTTAATGGGATTCGTGATTCGGCTCGAACCCACGAATCCCGCGGAAAATTCGGGCTGAATACCGAATCTTTTAGGATTCGCTCAACTCTAATCCTGACCCATTCATTTCAATGGGTCTGTGTACATGAGCGTTTTTTTCACGCATCAGTTCTGCGTTGCGTGAAAAATTCAGCATGTTCTATATTCTGTGTTTTTCATGCAGCCCTGGCCCCATAGAAGTGAATGGGGCTTCAGTGAAAAACGCATTGCATCCTGAAGCAAGTACGCATGCAATGCGTTTTTCACTAATAGTTGCTAAGAGATGTTGTTTGTAAGGCCTCATGCACAGGAACGTGTGCCGGCCGTGCCCGTGCTGCGGGCCGCAAACTGCGGTCCGCAATGCACGGGCACTGACCGTGAGGCCACCGCACGCGGATCGCGGACCCATTCACTTGAATGGGGTCCGCGATCCGCATCCGAGGGTCCGCACCGCAAAAAAGTAGTGCTTGCGCTACTTTTTTACGGTGCGGAGGCACAGCCAGAAACACCACGGAAGCACACCGTAGTGCTTCCGTGGTGTTCCGATCCGTGCCTCCGCTCCGCATCTCCCGGATCGCGGATCCATTGAAGTGAATGGGTCCGCGATCCGTGATGCAGGCTGCACACGGCCGGTGCCCATTTATTGCGGACCCGCCGTATGCGGCCCGCAGCACGGGCACGGCCGGCACACATGAGGCCTAAACCAGTTTTTTATCCGTTTTATCTGTTTCCCAGAGTATCAGACCAACTAATAAGGTAATGTTACCATCACAAATACAGAGCACAGGAAGTCATACCTGGAACAAAGTCAACAAGAAATGCCCAAAATATAGGACCACAACTATTATGATAGTGATGGAGTGTAACCAACTGGCTCATTATAAAGCCACTCACTATGTCCAATGCCAGAATAGTGGGATTGCAGGCACAGGCAGGTATGTACATAATGAATGCCTATTATACTGACACTGAACCCTTAAGAACAAGACCAATTTTTGTTGCTTGTATTTTTTTTCTTCCCCTTTATGCAAGAATCATAAGTTTTTAACTTTTCCAGTCACATGGTCATATCAAAGCATGTTTTTCCATTTGTATTTTTTAAAGGCACCAATTGTGCCATGAATGATATGACAACATTTTTTTGTTGGACAGTAAAATTGCGGTGATACTAAATTTATATAGTTTTTATTATGTTTTTTAAACAATGAGAACTTTTGAAAAATAAAATGTCTTTCTATCACCATATTCTGACAGCCATGACACACTTTTTTTTCTCTACAGAGCCGTTTGAGGGCTTGTTTTTGGTAGAGCAAGCTGTAGTTTTCAAGGATGCCATTATGGAGTACATACAACTTGATTTTTTTCAGTCATTTTATATTTTTTTGTGATGGTGTTCACTAGACATGTTATTTTTTTATAATTTTATATATTAATAACTACTAATATATAAATATTTTATATTGTTTAATAGTTCTGATATTTTTGGACGCAGCAATATCATTCATGTTTATTTTATATTATTTATTTTTAAATTGGAATTTATTATATTTTTGTGTTTTTATATATTTAAAAAAATCTTTTTTATTCTTACTAGAATTTTTAGTCCATTTAGGGGACTAACACCTCCCTCTGTCTAATCACTCAGATGACGCAGTGTTGTGGCACCTGAGGGGTTAAATGAGAACCTGAGTTTTATCTCATCCTGGTCATTATGGCCAGGTTACACAGCTGGTACCCACCCTGCGCTTCCATGATGAATATATGTCATGAATCATTAAGGGGTTTACCTGTTCAGTGTCCTAGAGTACAAAGCTGAGCTGAACTTTTGTAACAAGGCTCATGAACTTTTAGTTATTGATTTTCTAAATGACTGGCTGACCCTTCTAAAACCTATCCAACTCTCAAACAAAAAGGCAATTTAAGCTACATAATGCATCCATCACTCACTAAAACTATAATAGATGGGCCAGATTTAAAATGCACAGGACTCATCTAGAGTCACACTGTGACTCATCTAGAGCCAGAATTGTGGCACACAGGCCATGTGCCATGGTTAAGCTTGCACACTATAGAAAAAAGTGTAGGCCTCTCTGGTGGCTGGGACCATGGGAGTGTGCATAAGCCGGTGCTTTTTTATATAGTACGCAAGCACAGCCACCACTGCTGGATTTCAGGGTGGCCGAAATGAAGGAAACAAGTTTATAATGTGATGGAAAAATTAATCCAGCCAGCAAAGGAGGCAATATGGACAATCACAATACATTAGTAAGTGCCTTGTATTAACTTTATCTACATGATAAATGTAATTTGCTGAAGTGAGACATCCCCTTTTAGGCACCTTTTGCTACTCACTGGACAAGGAGTATGGCTTAGCAAGAAAGGGGGCAGGGTTAAGATGTGACAGTATGCTGCACAACTGAAACAAAATTTGCTGCCAAAAATTGATGCAAATTAGGCTAATTAATAGTGTAAAGTTAGGCAAAGGTTGGGCAAAGTTTTTTCAGTTATTTCCTATCCACAGGATAGGTGATAACTAATTGATTGGTGAAGGTCCAACCTTTGAGACTCTCATGTATCCTGAGAAAGGGAGTCCTGTTCCCCCATTCTGATGGAGCAGCAAGCCACACATGCATCCTGCCACTTCATTCATTCAGACTGCTAGAGATAGCTGAGTACAGAGTGTGGCTATTTCCAGCTGTCCGATAGAGAATGAATGGAGTGTCAGGTGGCATGTGTGGCTTGCTACTCCATCAGGATGGGGAAATGGAAGCCCCACTCTCAGAATCAGTGGGGGTCTCAGCTGTTGGACCAGTTAGCTATCCCCTATCATGTGGACAGGAGATAACTTAAAAACTTGGCAAAATCCCTTTAAGGACCTAATACAATGCCCAATATCCAGGCCAATTATCTGGAACAAGCGTTCATAGGAACACTCATTTCTGATAATTAGCCTGTGTGATTGTGTGAACTATCAGCCAACAATCAATCAAATTCTCATTGGTTGACTGATAGCATCTTTCTTTCAGAATTAAAGAAATCCAATTATTGGCAGCTACAGGTTAGTAAATTTATTTTACAGAAATCGAACTTGTTATACATTTCCCAAAGACTTGAGGTTTTAGACAATTTGAAGTCTTTTTAGTAATCATCCCTCATAAATTGCTCAAAATGGAGTCTGTCATTTTATTTATCAGAATACAAGAAAAATGAGAGGATGAAGTAGGAGAATCACATGACTTCCGATTCAGGTACACTCAATTCGGACCTGAAACTAATTTCTTGGCCGATTCAGACAAATCGGACCCAAAACAAAACTACTGCAGATTGGTGCTTGTCCTGTCCAAACATCAGGCAGTATTATAGGACCCTTAGACTAGAGTCTAACAATGCACTAAATCTACCATTCATCATGGGCCACTGTGATAAAATTTGACTCATGTTTAGAATGACTAAATATAGCTGTAAATGCATAAACATTTAAAAAGGTTTAAGTAAATTTGCTCATTGTATTTTAGAGGGATCATAATAGTATTTAGTGGAAGGCTACTTTCTACATAACAATTCCAGACCATACAGTCAGGCTTATAGCTTTGTATTTTTTTTAACAGTACAAAGTTAACATAAAATTGTCATTCAAAAATATAAAAGGTTTAAAGTTAAACTTTATTTTTCTCCCACAAATATTTTAACATATCAAATGTTTCCTATCTACAGGCTTCGAACTGAATGGGCTGAAAGGCTGGAGAAAAGGATTGATATGATAAGAAGCCAGAATCAAAACAAGAAGGCGAATGTGTGAAAATTCCTCTCCTCCCATTCTTCCTTGTCTTCAGAATACTGTCAGAATCACAATAGTTTGAGCATCATATATTCTTAATAACCCATTGTTTAGTGACTAATGGGATGATTAGTTGAAGGCCAGTATATTACTCTGTATATGCAGTTAACATGAAAGTATTGTTAGTACTCTAACATCATAATCTTTAATTGGTTGTCTGGTTTTATTAGTATTCTTTAAAACGTTAGAAATAATGTAGATACTTAGAAAGAATGATTGTTTTAATTGAGTAGTTTTATGTTACCTTTTATTCATCTGTATGTTTAGCATCAATATAAAAGGCCTAGGACTCTAATGCATCCAGTTAGTACGTCAAAGCTTAAACAAACCTTGTGGAATCTTCTCTCTACCCATGTGTACAATGTAAGAAAAAACAGATGAAGAAAAACTTGAGATCCCCTTTAAGGTGGTCATCGAGCCACCTGATAAAACCAAGACATTGGGCAGCAGTGTGGGTACAGTTATGAAATGCATTGACTATACATGTCATAAAACATTACTACAATATACCAGGATCGGTTCAGCTGTTTTTCTTGACGCCATGTGCACTGGTACCACTTGTGTTCCTAAAACTGGCCATTTCCTTTTCCAAGAAAATACATTGCTTAATGCAACGGTTTGTCAGCAGAACAAAGAACCAGCATAGCTGTACTTTCCTGGTGAAGGACAGTGGTGATCATCTATAGAAAGAAACACAAAAACTTAAAATGTAGGTATGATATAAAAAGTTCCATGTATTTGATAACCGCACCCACAGCTCCGCCTTAATATTACCAGTAGACCAAAGGTCATAGACAAATCACCTCCGATATATATGGGCCCTTAAATGACAAAATAGGTCAGTTCCTGTCTACCCTACCTTTAGCTTCTTAATCTTTAAACTGATCATCCATAGTCCACATCTCAAGACAAATAGATGCTGCCATTTGCCCAGATTTGACTGGTACTGACGCCAGCCCTGGTAAAATAAAAATTATGGTTTATTAATTATGCATATTAACATGTTAGAATTATACTCTATTTATGATTTTTTTTAAATTAATTTTTTTTTTCATGCACTATATGATGACCTATGTGCACTTCACATTAATGAATGGATTTGGATATTATTTATGGCATGTGATGTGGTACAGATGGTAAAATGTGTTGAAATTTGCCTAAACATTTATCAATTGAATTGTTATTTCTACATCAAACAGATAATATAAAAAAATGGTAGGCCAATTGTGATTTTAATGAAAAAAAAAAAAAGGTGTTAAAGTAACAAACATTTATGCCTAAAATTATAGCACACTCTTTTATTACGGAGGCTATAGTACCGAATAGCGATTGGAATGCTTTAATTCTCAGATCATGTACACAAAGTTTTCACCGTCATTGCTGTGTTATGTTTCATAAAAAAAAAAAAAACCATGGCATTTTGCTTTATACATCTCCCCCTTGATTTTTGCCTTCATAAATCATGTATAATAAGGCTTGGGACAGCATATTATTTGCTGCTAGAATAGCAATGGGAATTTTGCAGGTCGACTGAGTCAGGGCATGGCTTGCATGCAACGAGGTCACCCAACAGCCCTCACAACACATAAAACACAGAGCAAGCAATATATTTGTAGCACACATTTTAATGAGCTTAATAGACAGGAAACAACGCTACATAAATACACCTAATGAAAGGAAAGAAACCTGTTGTGAAGCAGCAGATAGATCCATCTTTTCTTTTGCTGTAGAACAATGAAATTATTAAATTCTCCATAATTAAATGAACTGATTCCAGAGTTTTCTTTTGTAATTCAATTTCCTAGCAACATTTTCTTTTTGTAGCCGCAGTCCAAGCCTATAACTGTAATACTGCCGAAAGAGCTGACAGGGTTAACTGTAAAGGTTTTCTAAGCTGTTGACCATCATAGCCTCCTACCTGGATGTATCACATGCTGCGTGGTCTACTCATATTCGTCTAAATAATATATCTATAAGGCGGGCAAGAGACAACATAAGGAATATGTGGGGAGAAGGCATATGGGCAACCTTCAGAAAGTTTTGATATCTTATAGAGCCATATCAAAAGTTTTATCAGTGGGGTCTGAGTGCTGAGACCCCAACAATCGTTAGAACAAGGAGAGACAAGCTCTCACATATCTTTCCTCGCTGCAGGAGAGGAACAAAGTCGGAATCAAAAGTCTCAAAGTCTATGGGCCGTGTCAATGTAGTGCCCTGCAGGAGGATAACGCTTGTCTATCCTCATTCTAGTGATCGGTTAGGGTCTCGGAACTCAGACCTCCAGGGATCAAAAACATTTATATGTCTCTATGACGTATCAATTTTATTTTTATTTTTTAATTAGTGACTTTAAGAAAAAGAAACGCTTATTAGTTTACATAATGCTGTTAAATATGTTAGGATTCATGAATGGCCCTGCCTTAGGCATAACAGATTAGTTCTTCCCAGACTTTTCTTTTAAGACATTAGGTACGGTGCCAAAATTGGTATAAAAACTTTTTGTATACCATTAGGCCTAAATTTTGGTGCTAGCAGCGTTTCTGAGGAATTGCGAAGGTGGTGTGGAAGCATGGTGTCTGGTTTCTGGGGAATGTCAAAGGTGGGTTGGAAGCATGATGTGGGTGGTCCTTTGGGCCTTGAACATTCACTAGTAAACCAGTTTACTGATGCAAAAGACAACGACTGAATTACAGTATACTTCAGTTAGGGGCTGCGATATCCAACACCTGATTATCACAGACTGGCGTATGCGGCTGGTCTATGAAAAAGCTGACCCAATGTCTTCACAACATCAAATATTTCTACTTCTTCTTCTCCTCCAGTTTTGATTCAACAAAAAATACATTATATTTCATAAGAATAGATTCTCCAGAATTGTTATTAAATGGGGAATACACTAGTTACTACAACAGACGTGTCTGGAGAGGAGAACTGTCCTCTTTAACTTACATATAAGCATACAAAATTCTCTCCAGCCTGTATCCTCACTACATCCCTCCCTAATCTTCAGATACCAATTCAAATACAGTACCAATCCACTCTGCACATACCTTTACAGCTACAGGATTTCTCTTGGGCTACTCTTTTTCTCAATAATTCCTTACTGCTAGTCATTTGTTCCCCTTTTACTCTTTAAAGTTTCAAGTTCAACTTTTTATTGAAGCATATAGGGTGGAATTTATCATGAGGGGCAGATTTAATCAGTTTTGCATGCGTCTGCGTTGCCAATGATTGCACCAAATTTATCAAATGTCACAAGTTGCTTAAAAGATTTGGTGCATCTTTAAAGGGACTTAAGATTTAAATACTGATGACTTATCATTAGGATAGGTCATCAGTATCGGATTGGCGCGGGTCCGACACCTGGGACCCATGCCAATCAACTGTTTGGGAAGGCAGTGGCACTCCCAGTAGTGCTGCAGCCTTCCCACAGCTTTTCCTAGGATAGTGACAACACGTTCATCGGTCATGTGGCCTAGACACAGCTTAGCCCCATAGAAGTGAATGGGGCTGAGCGCTATACAATGTACTGCGCTGTGCTTGGTGAGCTGAGAGAAGGCTGCGGTGCTCACAGGAGCGCTGCTCAAACAGTTGATCGTCGGGGGTCCCGGGTGTCGGAACTCTATTGATGAGATACTGTTGACCTATCCAGAGGACAGGCCATCAGTATTAAAATCTCATAAACCCTTTTAAATATATCTAGTAAGGTCCCTAAGATAAGGTAGATAATTGATTTGATCAAGCGACGAACATGTTGTTACTTGAGTTATGAACGTTCAAACAACCACCCTTTAGATGTACAGAGTATTGTGTAAGTGTGATCATGTAATAACCCATTTGTCACTCAGCGTGTGTTTGTAGATGATAGCTGTTTATACTTGTGGAAATCTGAATGACAAATTATGATTTAGGCGTCTACATCAGCGAGTGCAGGAATGACAAACTAAGCAATTATCACTAGTCGGTTGATCGTTCAGTGCTTTTACACTACTCAGTAATTGATCACTTTCACAATTTTTTAAATGACTACTCATGTAAACGGTCCTTTACTCCAATTTTCATCATTTGTGTGACAGTTTGCAAATTACAGAATACTGCAGTGTGAGGTTTATAAATCCCCCTTTTGTATATATACTATATATATATATATATATATTGGAGAAAAAACACATACTGTAGTCCAGCTTCCAAAAATGTAAAAAATAGGCTTCATTTCCTGTGCTTGGTAAAAAAGAGACCTAGCAAAATTCACATCTACTCGTTTCGGATCTATGAGTGTCGATCCTTCCTCATGACCTCATGTCTTCAGCATGAAATGGATACTTGAACACGGCTCACTGTTAAATTCAGAAGCAGCTTATTAGCCTGCCTCTAGTCTCCCTGCTGCTGCCTTTATACCTATACTAGCAGAAGGACCCTGCTTCGCCCGGGTATATTTCATCTATTTCATTTAATGTTTGTGTGTGTGTAGTTAAAAGATATCGAGAGTGACCTCTACAGTGCCAGCCCCTTAACAGTAACATCCACAGCACCCTACCCTTTAACTGCAACCTCCACAGCAGCTAGAGTGGCCACTGTCTTCACCCCAGAGAGCCGGACCTCACCGGCCATGCCACCAAATGTGAAGTCACGCCCCTGGTCCCCATGAAGCCACATCCCTAAACATGAGTCCACGCCCCCTTACTCAGTGAAGACACAGAGGAGAAGCTGTCTGAATGTGAGCTACTGAAAGGGTGGACATCCCTGCGTCCGTCCAGGCACTGAACCGGACGAAGGACAGGGAGCCAGAAAACCGTACTGTCCAGCCTAAAACTGGATGTCTGGCCACCCTAGCATCAGCCTGCCCCTAGGGTGGCCAGAGATCTAGGCTGGACAGTCTGGCTTTCTGGCTCCCTGTTCTCCGTCTGGCTCGGGGCCTGGATGGACACAGGGATGTCCTTTTGAACAGCTCACTCTCAGACAGCAGCACTGTACAGTCTGAGCATGAGCGTGACCGGACCAAGTTGGGGGCGTGTCCTAGCACATCCTGGGGGTGGGGCTTTTAAGTCCTTCTTTTGAGGGTGGTCTGAATTACAGGTCGATGCCATGGTAATTTATGAGGAAACAAAGTGGGTAGCAGTGGAAGAAAACATCTTTTATTACTACTGAACGGTAAATATGTGAAATTTACATTATATTAGGTAATGATTGATGTTGAGTTAGTCTAAAACATAAGTTATATTTATGGTAATCGGAATACCGCTTTAACAGTGTCGTCCACAGAGCTCTGCCCCTTTAAAGCTGACTTACAGCAGTGAAGGAAAATGGCTGGTTTGTTATGGAAACCTGGTGTGTGTGGAGACTAACTGCCTGCAAGCTTCCATTGGCTGATAAGGGTCATGTGACCAAGCTTCTACTGAATAATGCATTTTTTGGGAACATCTCAGGAACTGTACGTCCTGGAGAGCTGAGACCCTTTCTAAAACCTTCCCGGACACCTTATGTACCTGTGTGCCAAATTTCGTGATTGAAGCTACGACGGTGCGGATTCCTTGAGCGGACATACACACATACATACATACACTCAGCTTTATATATTAGATGTAACTGTCTCTATGGACAATAAAGCACTTTCTTTCTGCCTCCCTATTCTGCTGTCAGCACTGGTCACTGACAGTTCTTCTTTCCTAGGCTCAGACTGGCTCGGACAGGGGTACAGATGAATCCCCTAGTGGGCTCCTGAGCAAGATGGGTCTCAAGTCTCTCCCCTCCAGCACAAGTGGCATATAACCTAGTACACTGACTGCACTACATATAGAGAGGCAGCATACAGCATCTCAATCAGCCTATGGTCAAATTATTTTATTATTATAGCTGCATCGAGTGGCAGGGATAACTTCTAGGCACAAAGGCAGGTCAGACAGCATCCTCTTTCCCTAGGGACCTTCCTTCTTGAAGTTGCTGAAGGAATCCCCATAATCAATCATATTGCAGCATGTTGCTACTTTGAGCAGTTAATATTTGCATATAGCTGCACAGTGGGCTCCCAGAATTAATGTTATTGGTGAGCTCTAGGTACCTCAGTGCGGCAGTGGTCTGTCTTCTATCTCCCTGGTCTCTCTTCTTTTTTTGGCAGCCTCTTGGATGACTAGAGGCAGCCTGAGAAGCCAGGCTCTGCATGTAACAGTGAGACATCTTCAGCAAGACTTCAAATGGAAAATGTCAGATTTGTTTTTAATTAGAGATGAGCGAGTAGTGAAATATTCGAAAGTTCGAAATTCGATTCGAATAGACCGCGAAATTCGACTATTCGACCGAATATCGAATCCCATTAAAGTCTATGGGGAAAAAATGCTCGCCACTTGGAAATCTCAATTCGACCACTTGGAGGTCACCAAGTCCACCCTGGAACCTCAGAAAAGGATGCCAACACTGCTGGAATGCAACTGGGACAGCAGGGGAAGCATGTCTGGGTGCATATAACGCGCCCAAGTCGCACTATTACGCCACTATCACAGCCTCTCAACAATACACTCCAAACACAATATAACCTCTCTGTAAAGTGAGACCATACAAGGAAACCTTCTTTCCTCAACATTGCCATGGACCCCAAGCCAAACTAGACAAAAAAGAAGATAAAATTCTGCACCCCTTAAAATCACGTTGCCTATGACAACCACAGATGGCATAGGCAAGGGGGAAAGCAAATAGACCCCACCCCTAATTGTCATTGTGTGTGTGTGTGAGATGTGGTCAGACATGTCTTCTTTAAAATGTAAAAACAACTCAAACACATGCAGAAGCCTTAAAATGCCCAAATTCGCCGCTTGAGATGTCAGTCACCCGACCTGGCCCAGTGTCATGTCTAGCAGGTAAAGCAGTGGGGATGTTGAGGGATGCGTAGGACCGCAAAAGGCAGGAAGAGGCCGTGGCTGGCCAGAGGCTCATGGAAAATTTTGTGGAGGCCCAAGAGGTGAGACGTCTTAAAAATTGTGTGGAGGCTAAAGAGGTGAGACCTCTTAAACATTTTTGTGGAGCCCAAAAGGTGAGACCTCTTAAAAATTATGTGGAGGCCCAAGAGGTGAGACCTCTTAAAAAATTATGTGGAGGCCCAAGAGGTGAGACCGCTTAAACATTTTGTGGAGGCCCAAGAGGTGAGACCTCTTAAACATTTTGTACAGGCCCAAGAGGTGAGACCTCTTAAAAATTATGTGGAGGCCCAAGAGGTGAGACCTCTTAAAAATTATGTGGAGGCCCAAGAGGTGAGACCTCTTCAAAATTATGTGGAGGCCCAAGAGGTGAGACCTCTTCAAAATTATATGTGGAGGCCCAAGAGGTGAGACCTCTTAAAAATTATGTGGAGGCCCAAGAGGTGAACCAACCCCTCTTAAAAATTATGTGGAGGCCCAAGAGGTGAGACCTCTTAAAAATTATGTGGAGGCCCAAGAGGTGACACCTCTTAAACATTTTTGTGTAGGCCCAAGAGGTGAGACCTCTTAAAAATTATGTGGAGGCCCAAGAGGTGAGACGTATTAAAAATTATGTGGAGGCCCAAGAGGTGAGACGTATTAAAAATTATGTGGAGGCCCAAGAGGAGAGACGTGTTAAAAATTATGTGGAGGCCCCAAGAGGTGAGACCTGTTAAAAATTATGTGGAAGGCCAAGAGGTGAGACCTCTTAAAATTATGTGGAGGCCCAAGAGGTGACACCTCTTAAAAATTATGTGGAGGCCCAAGAGGTGAGACCTCTTAAAAATTATGTGGAGGCCCAAGAGGTGAGACCTCTTAAAAATTATGTGGAGGCCCAAGAGGTGAGACCTGTTAAAAAGTTATGTGGAGGCCCAAGAGGTGAGCAATAATATATAACATTTTCTTATTTACGGAGCAATTCTACGGCGGTTAAGGAGGAGGAGGGTGGAGGAGGAAATGGCACTTCATACAGATGGCACTTCACTTTTGGCTGCTTTCCACTGTTAACCTCTTAAACCTTTTGTGGAGGCCCAAGAAGTGAGACCTGTTAAAAATTATGTGGAGGCCCAAGAGGTGAGCCATAAATATATACATTTTTCTTATTACGGAGCAATTCTACGGCGGTTAAGGAGGAGGAGGAGGAGGAGGTGGAGGAGGAAATGGCACTTCATACAGATGGCACTTCACTTTTGGCTGCTTTCCACTGTTAACCTCTTAAACCTTTTGTGGAGGCCCAAAAGGTGAGACCTGTTAAAAATTATGTGGAGGCCCAAGAGGTGAGACCTGTTAAACATTTTGTGGAGGCCCAAGAGGTGAGACCCGTTAAAAATTATGTGGAGGCCCAATAGGTGAGACCTGTTAAACATTTGTGGAGGCCCAAGAGGTGAGACGTGTTAAAAATTATGTGGAGGCCCAAGAGGTGAGACCTGTTAAACATTTTGTGGAGGCCCAAGAGGTGAGACCTGTTAAACATTTTTGTGGAGGCCCAAAAGGTGAGACCTGTTAACATTTGTGGAGGCCCAAGAGGTGAGACCTGTTAAACATTTTGTGGAGGCCCAAGAGGTGAGACCTGTTAAACATTTTGTGGAGGCCCAAGAGGTGAGACCCGTTAAAAATTATGTGGAGGCCCAATAGGTGAGACCTATTAAACATTTTGTGGAGGCCCAAGAGGTGAGACGTGTTAAAAATTATGTGGAGGCCCAAGAGGTGAGACCTGTTAAACATTTTGTGGAGGCCCAAGAGGTGAGACCTGTTAAACATTTTGTGGAGGCCCAAGAGGTGAGACCTGTTAAACATTTTGTGGAGGCCCAAGAGGTGAGACCTGTTAAACATTTTGTGGAGGCCCAAGAGGTGAGACCTGTTTAAAAATTATGTGGAGGCCCAAGAGGTGAGGCCATAAATATATACATTTTTCTTATTTACGGAGCAATTCTACGGCGGTTAAGGAGGAGGAGGAGGAGGAGGTGGAGGAGGAAATGGCACTTCATACAGATGGCACTTCACTTTTGGCTGCTTTCCACTGTTAACCTCTTAAACCTTTTGTGGAGGCCCAAAAGGTGAGACCTGTTAAAAATTATGTGGAGGCCCAAGAGGTGAGACCTGTTAAAACATTTTGTGGAGGCCCAAGAGGTGAGACCCCGTTAAAAATTATGTGGAGGCCCAATAGGTGAGACCTGTTAAACATTTTGTGGAGGCCAAGAGGTGAGACCTGTTAAAAATTATGTGGAGGCCCAAGAGGTGAGACCTGTTAAACATTTTGTGGAGGCCCAAGAGGTGAGACCTGTTAAACATTTTGTGGAGGCCCAAGAGGTGAGACCTGTTAAACATTTTGTGGAGGCCAAGAGGTGAGACCTGTTAAACATTTTGTGGAGGCCCAAGAGGTGAGACCTGTTAAACATTTTGTGGAGGCCCAAGAGGTGAGACCTGTTAAACATTTTGTGGAGGCCCAAGAGGTGAGACCTGTTAAACATTTTGTGGAGGCCCAAGAGGTGAGACCCGTTAAAAAATTAATGTGGAGGCCCAATAGGTGAGACCTGTTAAACATTTGTGGAGGCCCAAGAGGTGAGACGTGTTAAAAATTATGTGGAGGCCCAAGAGGTGAGACCTGTTAAACATTTGTGGAGGCCGAAGAGGTGAGACCTGTTAAACATTTTGTGGAGGCCCAAGAGGTGAGACCTGTTAAACATTTTGTGGAGGCCCAAGAGGTGAGACCTGTTAAACATTTTGTGGAGGCCCAAGAGGTGAGACCTGTTAAACATTTTGTGGAGGCCCAAGAGGTGAGACCTGTTAAACATTTTGTGGAGGCCCAAGAGGTGAGACCTGTTAAACATTTTGTGGGAGGCCCAAGAGTTGAGACACTGTTAAACATTTTGTGGAGGCCCAAGAGTGAGACCCAGTTAAAATTATGTGGAGGCCCAATAGGTGAGACCTGTTAAAACATTTTGTGGAGGCCCAAAAGGTGAGACGGTAAGTTAAAAAATTATGTGGAGGCCCAAGAGGTGAGACCTGTTTAAACATTTTGTGGGAGGCCGAAGAGGTGAGACCTGTTAAACATTTTGTGGAGGCCCAAGAGGTGAGACTGTTAAACATTTTGTGGAGGCCAAGAGGTGAGACCTGTTAAACATTTTGTGGAGGCCCAAGAGGTGAGACCTGTTAGACATTTTGTGGAGGCCCAAGAGGTTGAAACCTCTTAAACATTTTGTGCAGGCCAAGAGGTGAGACCGCGTTAAAATTATGTTGAGGCCCAAAGAGGTGAGACCGGTTTAAAAATTATGAGGAGGCCCAAGAGGTGAGACCTCTTAAACATTTTGTGGAGGCCCAGAGGTGAGCCATAAACATATACATTTTTCTTATTTACGGAGCAATTCTACGGCGGTTAAGGAGGAGGAGGAGGAGGAGGTGGAGGAGGAAATGGCACTTCATACAGATGGCACTCACTTTTGGCTGCTTTCCACGGTTGGAGAAGCAAAGTCCGGGGTCAATCCACTTGCTGTTCATTTTGATTAGCGTCAGCCTGTCGGCACTGTCGGTTGACAGGCGGCTGCGCTTATCGGTTATAATGCCCCCGCTGCGCTGAACACCCTTTTCTGATAGCACGCTGGCGGCAGGGCAGGCAAGCACCTCCAAAGGCGTACAGGGACAGTTCCAGCCACGTGTCCAACTTTGGAGACCCAGTAAGTGTAGGACGCCGAGGGATCGGGGAGGACAGGGTTACGGTCTGCCAGGTACTCCCGCAACATCCGCCGATACTTGTCCCTCCTGCTGATAGCGGGCCCCCGCAGTGATGGAAGTTGCACGAGGGGGGTGCCATGAACGTGTCCCACACCTTGGAGAGTGTTCCCCTGGTGGCTGTGGGCCTGATGGATGTTGTGGGGACTCTGGGAGGACCCTCTCCTCTCTGCCGCCAGCGATGGTGGGTGGGAAAATCTCCATCATGTTCTGCACGAGTTCCCTCTGGTATTCCAGCAATCGATTCGTCCTCTCCTCTACCGGAATAAAAGAGGAGACGTTATCTTTATACCGGGGGTCCAGGAGTGCGAAGACCCAGTACAGTTTGTTTCCACTATCCGGACAACACGTGTGTCCGGGAAAAGCAGCCCAGCATGAAGTCAGCCATGTGTGCCAGACTCTGAATAGGCATGACCTCACTGCCCCCACCAGAAGGATCACTTGCCATTCCTCCTCTTCCTCTTCCGCCTCCTCTCCGCCCCATCCGCGCTGAACCAATGGGACGCACACAGCCTGACTGCTACCCTCGCCGCCAGCATCCTCCTCCTCTTCCACAGCCACCTCCACGTCGTCCTCCTCCTCCTCATCCTCCTCCTCCTGCAACTGCCACCGTGAAGCAGACCAAAAGTGTGGTCTGACTGTGTAGCTCCGTTGCGTCTCCTCCTACCCCCGTCTCCTCTGCGTGCAATGCGTTCTCCCTTATTGCGATGAGCGATTCTTTAAGGACGCCTAGGAGGCGGGGATGGTTACGCTCACTATAGCGTCCTCGCTGCTGACCTTCTTGGTGGACTCCTCAAAGATACGCAGTACATCGCATATGTCTGCCATCCATGGCCACTCGTGGTTGGGCAAACTGAGGGAGCTGAGTTGGAGGCACGACGTGGATTCATAATCTGGTACTCCATCAATGCTCTCTGCTGCTCACACACCCTGGCCAACATGGAATAGGTGGAATTCCAGCGAGTGGGCAGGTCGCACAACAGCCGATGTTCAGGCAAATGGAGGCGTTGCTGGAGTTTTTTTAAGCTAGCAGCAGCTACAGTTGACTTCCGAAAGTGAGCGCACAAGCGCCGCACTTTCACCAGTAGCTCTGCCAGGTTGGGGTAAGTCTTCAGAAATTTTTGGACTACCAGATTAAAACGTGGGCCAGCATGGTACGTGATTGAGTTCGGCAAGCTCCAGAGCCGCCACCAGGTTACGGCCGTTATCGCACACGACCATGCCTGGTCCTAGCTGAAGCGGCGACAGCCACATCTCCGTCTGCTGCAATATGGCGTCCCTCACCTCTGGGGCGCTGTGCTTCCTGTCGCCCAAGCTGATGAGCTTTAGCACCGCCTGCTGACGTCTCCCCGCGCCAGTGCTGCAACGCTTCCAGCTAGCGGCTGAGGGAGATGTTAAGGCACAGGAGGAGGAGGAGGAGGAGGAGGAGGAGGGAGGTTTATCAGAACCCATGCTGGCAATCTTGGGCGGGGGTGGTAGGTAGGTCGTCTCTGTTTGCGACCCCGTCCCCGCTTCCACTACATTCACCCAGTGTGCCGTCAAAGAGATGTAGCGTCCCTGGCCGCAAAGCGCTTGTCCATGGAGTCGGTGGTCAAGTGACCTTTGCGCTGACTGCGTACCTCAGGGCCCGCCTGATGTTACGCGACACGTGCTGGTGCAGGGCGGGGGACGGCACTCCGGGAAAAGTAGTGGCGGCTGGGGACGGAATAGCGAGGTGCGGCAGCCGCCATCAGGTCGCGGAAGGCCTGCGTCTCCACAAGCCTAAACGGCAACATCTCCAGGGCCAGCAGTTTGGAGATGTGGCAGTTTAAGGCTTGGGGCTTGGGGGTGACTCGAGGCGTACTTCCGCCTGCGGTCGAACGCCTGCGAGATGGACAGTTGTTGGGACGAGGAGTGTGAGGGTGCAGGCGAAGAGGCGGGGGAAGGGGAGGCTGAAGGAGAAGGCCCCAAAGTAGCCGAGGCAGAGGCAGATGTGGAGGTGTCCTGGCTGGAGGTCTGGACCGCAGTGGCAGCACACAACAAAGGGGAAGAGGCAGTGGCAGCAGGACCGGGCGCAGTTTGTATTGCGTTTTGCCTCTCTCCCACTCAGCCCAGTGCTTGACTTCCAAGTGACGCCGCATGCCTGAGGTGGTCAGATTGCTCTTCTCAGAGCCCCTACTCAGTTTTGAGTGGCAGAAGTGTGCAAACCGCGCTCAGTTTGTCATCCGCACAAACATTAAAAAAATCTCCACACCACAAGAAGTACGAGGCCTCGATGGGGGAGCTTCGCGCGACTGCCCGCTGCCGGGAACAGCTTCGGCCGTGCTGGCTGTGGGCCTCACTACTTTGTCTGGACTGTCCTCTGCCTCTGGACATCCCTCTGCCTGTGGACATCCCTCTGCCTGTGGACATCCCTCTGCCTGTGGACATCCCTCTGCCTCTTGCTGCCTTTTTCGGTGCTGCGCAGACCACCACCTCTCCACTGCTTTCCCCGCTGGACATCACCCCTGGCCAAGTGGGGTCGGTCATTTCGTCATCCACCACCTTCCTCTTCCTCACTCTGCTCCTCCTCCTGCCCACTGGACATTCCAACAGCCTCCCTTGATGGCAACTGCGTCTCATCATCATCATCGCTCATGATAACAGATGCTGGCTCAGGGTCCACATCAGCAGGAGATGGCGAAAACTCAAGGGTTTGGGCATCACTACAAACAAATTCCTCTCCTAGCTCCTGGGATTCTTCCGGCAATCTGAAAAAAGGAACCCGAAAGAGCTGCCTGGGAGGGAGTCAAGGGTGGGATGACTCTGTTGGCCAGGTGTGGAGGAAGGAGGGTCAGAGTGAGACTGTGTGGATGACTGGCTGGTGGACAACTGTGTGGAAGTGCTATCGGCTATCCATATGCACCACCTGTTCAACCTGCTCAGGCCTCAACAGCGGTGTAACCCGCCCCTGCTTAACTGTCCATAAAAGGCAGGGATTCTGGATTGAGCGGGATCCTGGCTGACGCCCTCACCAGCACGCATTGTATCCCCACTGGCTTCAACAAGGCCCCCAACAGCATTTCCGCGCCCCCGTCCTCGTCCACGTTCCTATTCCGCTAGCCCCCCCGCCGCATTTTTTTTTTTTATACAATATTTTGCCTTCACAGCCGTGAAATTAGTTTGCAAGAGAACGCACAGTACAGTTGCCAGATTAAGGCCTATATATTGTATTTCAAGGTACACAGCCGTACGACGGTGTGTATTAACACCAGGTTATGAAAATTATTTTGCAAGAGAACGCACAGTACAGTTGCCAATTAAAAGGCCTATATATTGTATATTTCAAGGTACACAGCCGTGTACTAACTGATCAGACGGTGTGTATTGAACACCAGGTTATGAGAAATTATTTTGCAAGAGAACGCACAGTACAGTTGCCAATTATAAAAGGCCTATATATTGTATATTTCAAGGTACACAGCCGTGTACTAACTGATCAGACGGTGTGTATTGAACACCAGGTTATGAGAAATTATTTTGCAAGAGAACGCACAGTACAGTTGCCAATTAAAAGGCCTATATATTTGTATATTTCAAGGTACACAGCCGTGTACTAACTGATCAGACGGTGTGTATTGAACACCAGGTATGAGAAATTATTTTGCAAGAGAACGCACAGTACAGTTGCCAATTAAAAGGCCTATATATTGTATATTTCAAGGTACACAGCCGTGTACTAACTGTGATCAGACGGTGTGTATTGAACACCAGGTATGAGAAATTATTTTGCAAGAGAACGCACAGTACAGTTGCCAATTATAAGGCCTATATATTGTATATTTCAAGGTACACAGCCGTGTACTAAGTGATCAGACGGTGTGTATTGAACACCAGGTATGAGAAATTATTTTGCAAGAGAACGCACAGTACAGTTGCCAATTTAAAAGGCCTATATATTTGTATATTTCAAGGTACACAGCCGTGTGTACTGTACTCAGTGATCAGACGGTGTGTATTGAACACCAGGTTATGAGAAATTATTTTGCAAGAGAACGCACAGTACAGTTGCCAATTTAAAAGGCCTATATATTTGTATATTTCAAGGTACACAGCCGTGTACTAAGTGATCAGACGGTGTGTATTGAACACCAGGTATGAGAAATTATTTTGCAAGAGAACGCACAGTACAGTTGCCAATTGAATAAGGCCTATATATTTGTATATTTCAAGGTACACAGCCGTGTACTAACTGATCAGACGGTGTGTATTGAACACCAGGTATGAGAAATTATTTTGCAAGAGAACGCACAGTACAGTTGCCAATTATAAGGCCTATATATTTGTATATTTCAAGGTACACAGCCGTGTACTAAGTGATCAGACGGTGTGTATTGAACACCAGGTTATGAGAAATTATTTTGCAAGAGAACGCACAGTACAGTTGCCAATATAAAAGGCCTATATATTGTATTTTTTCAAGGTACACAGCCGTGTACTAACTGATCAGACGGTGTGTATTGAACACCAGGTATGAGAAAATTACTTTGCAAGAGAACGCACAGTACAGTTGCCAATATAAGGCCTATATATTGTATATTTCAAGGTACACAGCCGTGTACTAAGTGATCAGACGGTGTGTATTGAACACCAGGTATGAGAAATTATTTTGCAAGAGAACGCACAGTACAGTTGCCAATTAAGGCCTATATATTGTATATTTCAAGGTACACAGCCGTGTACTAACTGATCAGACGGTGTGTATTGAACACCAGGTTATGAGAAATTACTTTGCAAGAGAACGCACAGTACAGTTGCCAATTAAGGCCTATATATTTGTATATTTCAAGGTACACAGCCGTGTACTAACTGATCAGACGGTGTGTATTGAACACCAGGTTATGAGAAATTATTTTGCAAGAGAACGCACAGTACAGTTGCCAATTAAGGCCTATATATTTGTATTTTTCAAGGTACACAGCCGTGTACTAACTGATCAGACGGTGTGTATTGAACACCAGGTTATGAGAAATTATTTTGCAAGAGAACGCACAGTACAGTTGCCAATTAAGGCCTATATATTGTATATTTCAAGGTACACAGCCGTGTACTAAGTGATCAGACGGTGTGTATTGAACACCAGGTTATGAGAAAATTACTTTGCAAGAGAACGCACAGTACAGTTGCCAATTATAAGGCCTATATATTTGTATATTTCAAGGTACACAGCCGTGTACTAAGTGATCAGACGGTGTGTGTATGAACAACACCAGGTTATGAGAAATTACTTTGCAAGAGAACGCACAGTACAGTTGCCAATTAAGGCCTATATATTGTATATTTCAAGGTACACAGCCGTGTACTAAGTGATCAGACGGTGTGTATTGAACACCAGGTTATGAGAAATTATTTTGCAAGAGAACGCACAGTACAGTTGCCAATTTAAGGCCTATATATTGTATATTTCAAGGTACACAGCCGTGTACTAAGTGATCAGACGGTGTGTATTGAACACCAGGTTATGAGAAATTACTTTGCAAGAGAACGCACAGTACAGTTGCCAATTAAAAGGCCTATATATTGTATATTTCAAGGTACACAGCCGTGTACTAAGTGATCAGACGGTGTGTATTGAACACCAGGTTATGAGAAATTATTTTGCAAGAGAACGCACAGTACAGTTGCCAATATAAGGCCTATATATTGTATATTTCAAGGTACACAGCCGTGTACTGTGATCAGACGGTGTGTATGAACAGACAAGTTATGAGAGAATTACTTGCACGAGAACGCACAGTGGCAGTTGCGTAGTTAAGGCCTATATATTGTATTTTTTCAAGGTACCACAGCCGTGTACTCAGTGATCAGACGGTTGTGTATGAACAACAAGTTATGAGAAATTACTTTGCAGAGAACGCACAGTGCAGTTGCCAGTTAAGGCCTATATATTTGTATTTTTCAAGGTACACAGCCGTGTACTCAGTGATCAGACGGTGTGTATGAACAACAGTTATGAGAAATTACTTTGCAAGAGAACGCACAGTACAGTTGCCAGTTATAGGCCTATATATTGTATTTTTCAAGGTACACAGCCGTGTACTCAGTGATCAGACGGTGTGTATGAACAACAGTTATGAGAAATTACTTTGCAAGAGAACGCACAGTGCAGTGCCAGTTAAGGCCTATATATTGTATTTTTCAAGGTACACAGCCGTGTACTCAGTGATCAGACGGTGTGTATGAACAACAGGTTATGAGAAATTACTTTGCAAGAGAACGCACAGTACAGTTGCCAATTAAGGCCTATATATTGTATATTTCAAGGTACACAGCCGTGTACTAACTGATCAGACGGTGTGTATTGAACACCAGGTTATGAGAAATTACTTTGCAAGAGAACGCACAGTACAGTTGCCAATTATAAGGCCTATATATTGTATTTTTTCAAGGTACACAGCCGTGTACTAACTGATCAGACGGTGTGTATTGAACACCAGGTTATGAGAAATTACTTTGCAAGAGAACGCACAGTACAGTTGCCAATTAAGGCCTATATATTTGTATTTTTCAAGGTACACAGCCGTGTACTAAGTGATCAGACGGTGTGTGTATGAACACCAGGTTATGAGAAATTATTTTGCAAGAGAACGCACAGTACAGTTGCCAATTATAAGGCCTATATATTGTATTTTTCAAGGTACACAGCCGTGTACTACTAAGTGATCAGACGGTGTGTATTGAACACCAGTTATGAGAATTATTTGCCAAGAGAACGCACAGTGCAGTGCCAGTTTAACGGCCTATATATTGTATTTTTCAAGGTACACAAGGCCGTGTACTGAGTGATCAGACGGTGTGTATGAACAACAGTTATGAGAAATTACTTTGCAGAGAAACGCACAGTGCAGTTGCCAGTTAAGGCCTATATATTGTATTTTTCAAGGTACACAGCCGTGTACTGAGTGATCAGACGGTGTGTATGAACAACAGTTATGAGGAAATTACTTTGCAAGAGAACGCACAGTGCAGTTGCCAGTTAAGGCCTATTATATTGTATTTTTCAAGGTACACAGCCGTGTACTCAGTGATCAGACGGTGTGTATGAACAACAGTTATGAGAAATTACTTTGCAAGAGAACGCACAGTACAGTTGCCAGTTAAGGCCTATATATTGTATTTTCAGGTACACAGCCGTGTACTCAGTGATCAGACGGTGTGTATGAACAACAGGTTATGAGAAATTACTTTGCAAGAGAACGCACAGTACAGTTGCCAATTAAGGCCTATATATTGTATTTTTCAAGGTACACAGCCGTGTACTAAGTGATCAGACGGTGTGTATTGAACACCAGGTTATGAGAAATTACTTTGCAAGAGAACGCACAGTACAGTTGCCAATTAAGGCCTATATATTGTATTTTTCAAGGTACACAGCCGTGTACTAAGTGATCAGACGGTGTGTGTATGAACACCAGGTTATGAGAAATTACTTTGCAAGAGAACGCACAGTACAGTTGCCAAGTTAAGGCCTATATATTGTATTTTTTCAAGGTACACAGCCGTGTACTAAGTGATCAGACGGTGTGTATTGAACACCAGGTTATGAGAAATTACTTTGCAAGAGAACGCACAGTACAGTTGCCAAGTTAAGGCCTATATATTTGTATATTTCAAGGTACACAGCCGTGTACTAACTGATCAGACGGTGTGTATTGAACACCAGGTTATGAGAAATTACTTTGCAAGAGAACGCACAGTACAGTTGCCAGTTAAGGCCTATATATTGTATTTTTCAAGGTACACAGCCGTGTACTGAGTGATCAGACGGTGTGTATGAACAACAGTTATGAGAAATTACTTTGCAAGAGAACGCACAGTGCAGTTGCCAGTTAAGGCCTATATATTGTATTTTTCAAGGTACACAGCAGTAGTGTCAAATATAGTTTGGTATGTAGCAGAGCACCTAATACACCACTAATGCCTCTCTCTGTCCTACTCCAGCAGCTATCCCTGAATACAGCAGCCGTTCTCTGTAAAGTCTATATTGTAGTAAGCTATCACTGAAGTCCACTGTAGTAGCCCTGATAAGGCTTTTAATCACGCTCCTGCCTATCCAACAGCTAAAATCTGTCTGTCCTTTCTCCAGCCTCTGTCCCTGACTAAGTTCACGCAGCATATGCGTACGAGCAGGAAGAGCTGAGTTTTTAATATTCGAGGTCACATGGTTTTTCCAGCCAATGCATGTAGACGCCGTTTTCGCGCTGCCAGCGTGCTCAGCGTGCCTGTCATACCCCCCCTGCATGTTGATTGGTGGAAAAAGAGCGCCAGGGAAGGTGGGAGGGGAAACGAATTCTAAGTGCGCCATCGCCGTTATACTCCAACGAAATCGAGTATGCCAAATAGCGTAGTATTCGATCGAATACCAGCTCGATCGAACACTACTCGCTCATCTCTATTTTTAATAAAAGTGAACAAAATCAGTCAATAAAGTATATTACAAAAATATTTCAAGTGACTTTCCCTCACATTAAAGAAAGTTAAAGTGACAGTAATGCTGCATTTAGATTGCCCAGTAGTTAGGTAGATTACTGAGAATCAACATTCCTATGAAAAACACAACTTCATCAGGAGAAATGGTCTGAGGTGCGGACACCATGATAATCATTTCAGGGCAGCAGATCATCCTGTGTAAATGGGGATCTTTTGACCAGAAAAAATTAATTTGCATGAGGACAAGCAGGGGCGGGCTGGGAACTTAAAGAGGCCCTGGAAACAAAATACTAAAAGTGGCCCGTTTTGTAGTGAGGTCCAAATTGATGAAAGGCAGGGCCAGAAATACCATATTATGGAACATTATACCACCCCAACAGAGCCAAATACCACAGTCCATCACAAAATACTGCCAGTAACACAAACTACATCCCCAAAAACCTCCAATGGCCAGCCGTGAGGAGGGCTCAGGTGGCCCCCTGGGAATCAGCCAACTGGGAAATTTCCATGTAAGGTCTATGGCCAATCCGCCCCTGAGGACAAAGTGATCACAGTACACCCGTCCTTATACAATGGAGGGGATAGTTGTGTAAATGCAGCACTTCACCTCTACTGACGAGCAGGCAATTTTCAGGAAGAAACGCTTCCTTCCTAATAATTGTCTGCTCCTCAGTGCAGTGTATGGTAAATGTGCCATTATACTTCACTGATAATAGTCTGCAAGTGTAATAAAACTTCTACTTACAATGTAATCACAGTTTGATTTCATACTTTTCATACGTACTACAAAGGAAGAATAGCTGAATTTTTAATTGAACTGTTTCTTTTAGTCATTGTGCTAAAAGTTTTAGTCAAATCAATACGTTTACCTGACCATACACTTTAGATAGTCCTTCCTACCCTCATACACATGGACACACAGCTAAGCCAATTGTACATGTGTTCTGAATAAGGAAAGGCTAATTAGCCTCTGCCAGATACCCTTAAATCAGGCATATTGAAATCCATGAGCCTAATCCTTCTTTCCATTGACACCTGTCATTGAGGAAAACTCGGGAGGTTGAGTCAGGATCTGTTAGGGGAAAAAACTGATTGTTTTGCACTCAAGTTGAACCAGTTTTTTTTCTGTGATTGCATTCAGTGTGTTGGTTTTTTCCATTCAGATTTTATCCGGATTGCATTTTTCATGTGCATGAAGAAAAACTAAAGAATAACAATCTACATCTCCCAGCAACCATCAGTGAAAAATGCATTTAATCCATATTGTATATTGTATATGCCTTCCATTTTTCAAGCATGTTTCATTCAGTTTCAGCCATTTCACTGACTAGGGCAGCGCTAAAGCCCACCCATCAATGCCGGTGACGTCACCAGGCTCACTGCTGGGCAGAAGCCTCCGCCTGGCAGAGCCCAGTTCATCACAGGAACTGGGCAAAATGCCTTTTCCCTGCGCTAATTAGCACAGGGTAAAGGAGGGCATCGGAGCATGAGATGCTCCAATGCTCTAGTCAGGCAGGCTGCCTGGGTGAAATTAAGGGTATGTCCGGGTTCAGCTCTGAACCCGGACAACCTCTTTAATGTAGAGATAATTGGTGATAAATAATACTCATGTACACAGACCTATTGAAATAAATGGATTTAGCCCGGATTTTATGCGTTCACTACACACAACGCAACCATATGGAAAACTCGCTCATGCCACCATGACCATCTATATGGTGACCTTTTCCTGTATACCTATGGATAACCTCAGATAAGACATAAGACATATCTTGATGCATTGAGAAAAATGAACAAACTCAACTTTGCTAAGTCTGTATTTTGTTATCATGGAACTTATTATTTTCCAAATATTCCAATATAGTGTAAACGTGAATGAACAAGGAGTAACATACCATCAGAATAGAGCAGTTGAAATCTAAGCTATCTGATGTTATTCAAACAATGCACTGTAGTAAACTGTATCCTTTCAGTGTAACTTATACAAGGTGACATTTATAAACTTCAGTCTCGCTTTATGGTAGCAGTTATGTGCTACAAACAAACCAAAGTAATATTTTACTTGGACTAATGACCCTTCTATTTCATGAGAAGCAGCTGTCAAGTTTGAGAAATGAATCTGTCACAAAGCAAACACACTGCAACCCACTCTGCCTGTATATGGAATATTTTAATACTGTTTTGTTACAGTTGCTGGCAAAGTTCTCTGAATAGATTAATAGGTTCCTGTCCTGGATATACCAAAGAAAAGTGACAGCAACAGTTAGGCAATTTTGCTTATATCAAAGAAATGATTTACAAAAATGCTCAACTTTCTAATGTAAGAAACAAGTGCTTTGTAAAAGAGAGTGGTTTCATCTTCTGCCAAACACTAGATATGATGTTAGCGAATGAACAGTATCCATAGGTTGTCTGAATCATGTTTACATAGAGAAAATGAGGGGCATTTACTAAGGTCTTTATATTGTGACGTAAAATAAAGTCGCATGTTACGGTTCAGGCCATAAAAGCACCATAATGTGCAACTTTTTGAGCTACTCGCCAGTCTTGATAAATGTACCTCACTATTTCTAATATTGGACTATTCACTATGCAGTAAACAATGCTAGGTCCTTCTCTTTCCTTAACACTTGTGATATAACGCTCCTTATGAGGAAAGGTTTGCCCAGAATCAGGGGTAGAGGCTTATAAGGTATTAAAAGCTTTCATTTGTTCCCTATAGAAACAGAAAATTGATATAAGTAATATCAATGGAAATCCTCTCCATTGGCCATGTTTCAAATTCAATCTATTATACAATTTAGTGTTAGGACAGCTGCCCATGGTTGCTGTTCCCATGCTCTCCTCTGTGGGCATGCACGCCATGCTGCTGCCTCCATGCTTGTTGCTGGTGATCCAGCCTCTGTCATTTTAGGACATATGTGCACTAGCCTCTTAACCCTTAGACTCCGAGCGCCGTACATGTACGGCGCTCTGATCAGGCAGGCTCTGATCCGGCGGGCGCAAAATCGGGCGGGGTGAAAATACCGATGCCGGCGCATTAACCCTTCATGTGCCGCGGTCAGCGCTGACCGCGTCACATGTGGTGTGCAGGAGTTAAGGGAGTTCAGGATGGCGAGCGGGAAGGGGGGCCATCGGGTCCCCGCGCTGCTGTGACGGGGACCCGATGGCTCGGATAGCAGCCCGATGCCTTCCTTAGGCATCGTGGCTGCTATACCTGCGTGCCTGTGCGATCCAGCCCCCTGGATCGCACAGGAAGCAGGCTGTAAGTGTATTACACTGAGTAATACACTTACAGCCAATGCATTACAATACAAAAGTATTGTAATGCATTGTAAAGGGGATCAGACCCCCAAAAGTTAAATAAAAAAAAAAAGTTAAAAAATAAAGTTTCCTAAAAAAAATAATAATAAAAGTTTCAAGTAAAAAAAAAAGCCATTTTCCAAAAAAAGTTTTAAAAAATTGTAAAAAAAAAGGTAAAAAGAGAAAGATAAACATATTAGGTATTGCCGCATCCGTATCGACCAACTCTATAAAAATATCACGTCATCCACCCCGCCAGGTGAACGCAGTAAAAAAAAAAAAACCTGCCAAAACAGACATTTTTTGGTCACCTTCTCTTACAAAAAGTGTAATAGCAGGCGATCAAAAAAGGCGTATTTATCCCAAAATGGTACCAATCAAACCGTCATCTTGTCCCGCAAAAATGATACCCTACCTGAGACAATCGCCCGAAAAATAAAAAAAAATATGGCTCTCTGAAAATGGCAACACAAAAAACAGATTTTATTCTGTTCAAAAATAAATCTAATGTGTAAAACTTTCCAAAAATAAAAAAGTTACACATATTGGGTACTGCCGCGTCCGTAACAACCTGCTCTATAAAAATATTACATGAGATGGCCCCCCAGGCGAATGCTGTAAAAAAAATTTTAAAAAAAAACTATGCCATAACAGCCATTTTTTTTCACCTTGCCTCACAAAAAGTGTAATACCACACGATCAAAAAGGCGTATGTACTCCAAAATGGTACCAATCAAACCGTCATCTCGTCCCACAAAAAATGAGCCCCCACATAAGACAATAACTCAAAAAAAATAAAAATCAATGGCTCCCGCAAACCAATCCATCAAAATCTGTGTTGTAAAATCCATATGGCGCTCCTTCTGTTCTGAGTCCTGCCATGTGCCCCCACAGCAGTTTACCACCACATATGGGGTGTTGCCGTATTCAGGAGAAAATGGGTAACAAATTATGGGGTGCTTTTCTCTTGTGAAAATGAAAAATGTGGGGCTAAAGCAACATTTTATTGGAAGAAATGAAACTTTTCATTTTCACAGCCAAGTGTTTCCAAATTCCGTAAAACGCTTAGGGGGTCAAAGTGGCCAGTACCCCCCTTAATATATTCTTTGAAGGGTGTAGTTTCCAAATTGGGGTCACTTTTTGAGGGTTTCCACTCTAGGGGTACGTCAGGGTCTCTCAATTACAAAATGGTGCCTAAAAACCATTCTAGCAAAATCTGCCTCCAAAATCCGTATGGCGCTTCTTTCCTTCTGACCACTGCCACAAACCCATAGAGACGTTTACCACCACATATGGGGTATTTCTGTAAACTGCAGAATCAGAGTAATGTATATTGAGGTTTAGTTTGCTGTTAACCCTTGCTGTTTTGCAAGAAAAAAATTATTAACATGAATAATCTACCAAAAAAGTGAAATTTTGACATTTCACCTCCATTTTCCATTACTTCTTGTGGAAACCTCAAGGGTTAACAAAGTTTGTAACAGCAGTTTTTTATAATTTGAGGGGTGTAGGTTCTAAAATGGGGTCATTTATGGGTGGTTTCCATTACGTAAGCCACTCAAAATCACTTTATTCATTGGTGCTTAAAAAATGGTTTTGGAAATTTTGTTGAAAATTTGAAAAATGGCTTCTAAACTTCTAAGCCCTCTAACGTCCCAAAAAAGTAAAATGACATTTATGAAATGATACCAACATAAAGTAGACATATGGGGAATGTAAAATAATAACTATTTTTGGAGGTATTACTATGTATTTTGAAAGTAGAGAAATTGAAATTTTGAAATTTGCAAATTTTTCCAAATTTTTGCTAAATTTGGTATTTTTTTATAAATAAAAATGAAATATTTTGCCACAAATTTACTACTATCGTGAAGCACAATATGTGACAAGAAAACAGTCTTAGAATGGCCTGGATAAGTAAAAGCGTTCCAAAGTTATTACCACATAAAGTGACACAGATTTGCAAAAAACGGCCTGGGATTTGAGGTGAAAAGTGGCCCGGTACTGAAAGGGTTAAATGGCCAGTATGTGCACTTCCAAATCCTTTCCCAGCCAATAACTAGGGGTCCTTGGGTCTTTATGGTGTCCTCTTCATGCAGAGGGTGCCTGAACTTTATAATGACCAGCAAAGGTGCTGAAGTCTAGTGCTCTGTGATTCTCCTGCATTTATCCTGCATTTGTTCCTGTCTGTGCTCCAGCTCTGTACCCACCCTACCTGTGTGTTCCTGCACTTCCAGCCAAGTCTGTATTCCTGCCAAATATCCAGCCTGCCTGCCTCATCTGTCTCCTCACTAATACCCTTTCTGCCAGCTTATCCTGTGTGTCTTACCACCTACACTGCACGTGTGCTGTATTTATCTCTAATTTAGGCATTTAAGCCTTAGTGACTGTTTAGGCTGATCCTTCCGTTTTCCTGCAGTTTTACTCCATTTTCTTTGTCCTGCACTCCTGGTGCTTGATTTGGAGTCCCTGACCCCAGTAGGTCAGGTGTCATAGTCTCACTTCGCATCCCCACCTATCCCTTGGTTGAACTTGACGGACATGTCTTTTTTCAACTGTATTAACTATGTAACCACATCTGGCTATCCCAGGAGGTAGTAATCTAGCTGCTCCCCTGCAGCAATGTCCAGGTCCCTGTACAAGGGAGTGCCAGAATAACACCCTTTAGGGTTTATTTTTGCTGATTCATAAAATTTTGTATTACACGATTTTAAAAAAAGCACACAAGACAAATTTTTCACATGGCAACTGATTTTACACTGTATTTCCTCTACATATATTTCCTCTACTGTAAAAGGTATCATCCAACAAATTAAAAAATATATCTTTAGTAATGCTCACTATTACTTTAACTATATACATTCAAAAATGCTGCTTTATGGTGTCATTTTAACTTCTATTTTTCTCCTATTTACTCCCATTATCTAGGGGAATGATCTCTTGTTTTTCTGTGAGTGGGCAGCAGTTGTTACATGTTTTCATCAAGCACCTGCATTTCCCAGGAGTGTCCTGCAGTTAGCTCTAATTAACCCTTTCTCCGGTCTTCCTCCCCTGCATAGAAAATAGTCACACACAGCCCAAGAAATTCCACTAATAAACAGGTATATGTTATACAAGACCTTCCCCAATTTCCATTTCTCCACTGTGTGTGTTTGTGTATATATATATATACAGGGTGGGCCATTTATATGGATACACCTAAGTAAAATGGGAATGGTTGGTAATATTAACTTCCTGTTTGTGGCACATTAGTATATGGGAGGGGGAAAACTTTTCAAGATGGGTGGTGACCATGGCAGCTATTTTTAAGTTGGCCATTTTGGATACAACTTTTTTCAATGGGAAAATTTCACAAGAAAAACAATGGTGTGCTTGGTTTTAACGTAACCTTATTCTTTCATGAGTTATTTACGAATTTCTGACCACTTATAAAATGTGTTCAAAGTGCTGCCCATTGTGTTGGATTGTCAATGCAACCCTCTTCTCCCACTCTTCACACACCACAAAAAAATGCTAGCACAGGCTTCCAGCATTCGTAGTTTCAGGTGCTGCACATCTCGTATCTTCACAGCATAGACAATTGCCTTCAGATGACCCCAAAGATAAAAGTCTAAGGGGGTCAGATTGGGAGACCTTGGGGGCCATTCAACTGCTATATGATGATGTGTTTTCCTCTTTATGCACTGAAGCTGGCACATTCCCTGAGTTTTTCCAGCAAGATGGTGCACCACCACATTATGGGTGTCAGGTCCGAGCATTCCTAGATGAACAGTTTCCTGGAAAGTGGATTGGTCGTCGTGGGCCAGTTGAATGGCCCCCAAGGTCTCCCGATCTGACCCCCTTAGACTTTTATCTTTGGGGTCATCTGAAGGCAAATGTCTATGCTGTGAAGATATGAGATGTGCAGCATCTGAAACTATGAATACTGGAAGCCTGTGCTAGCATTTCTTCTGTGGTGTTGCTATCAGTGTGTGAAGAGTGGGAGAAGCACACCATTGTTTTTCTTGTGAAATTCTCAATAAGTTTGATGTGTCACACGACCCTCTTCCCATTGAAAAAACTAAAGTTGGATCCAAAATGGCCAACTTCAAAATGGCCACCATGGTCACCACCCATCTTGAAAAGTTTCCCCCTCCCATATACTAATGTTCCACAAACAGGAAGTTAATATAACCATTCCCATTTTATTTAGGTGTATCCATATAAATATATATATATACACACACACACACACACACACATATCATGTGTTAACCCCTTGAGCTATCAGCTTGTTAAAACAGAGCATTCATCTTATCACTATCAGGGGACACAGACAGCACAGGGCCCCTGTTCAAGGAATGTATCTGGGCCCCCCGACCTCCCCCAACTCAGCCCCTATGACATTTCATACTCCAATGCTCTCCTTTGCACATTTCATACTCCATCGCTCTCCTTTGCCCTGGGCTGTTTTGTTTACATTTTTACACTACTAAGCAGAGACATCACTTGGACTGATGGGCGGCTTTACAGGCTAGGGTGGCGCTAAAGCCCGTCCATTAGTGCTGGTGACATCACCAGGCTCACTGCTAGGTGGAAGTCCCCCCCATAGTACCCCCAGTTGTAATAAGGCTCCCTAAAGTGCCCTCAGTACTAATAAGGCCCCCTTATAAGGCACCCCTAATAAAAATAAGGCCAATCTATAAGGCACTTCCATACAGTAGTTATGCCTGCCTCCACTGCCCACAGTATTTATAATGTTACCTGCAGTGCCCCCTGTAATTATAATGCCTCCTGTCGTACCCTCTAGAGTTATAATATTCTCTATAGTGCCCCCATAAATTATAATGCTTGTCCTCTCCCTCCAGCATGCAGTTCCATGTAAATAACATCACTCTTCTCCCTCCAGTCTTTTATACCATGCAGTTCCATGTCAATAATATCAGTCCTCTCACACCAGTCTTCTATACAATACAGTCCCATGTAAATAACACCAGTCCTCTCCCACCAGTCTTCTATATGATACAGTCCCATGTAAATAACTTAAATCACCTCCTTCAGCTCCCTCCAACACATAGTCCCATGTAAATAACATCACTCCTTACTCTCCAGTCTTCTATAATATCCAGTCCCATGTAAATAACACCAGTCATCTCCCCACAATCTTCTATAACATACATTCCCATGTAAATAACACCTCTACCCTCAGCCCCTCTAACATACAGTCTCAGTTAAATAACATATTTCCCTATCACGCAGGGAGGAGGTATAATGGGGAGAACCACATCTCCCAGCATTCCTCTGGCACTTACATGCATCACAGGTCTCCATTGCTGAGCGCTGCCTTTCTCTGCACAAGTCACATGACGGTGACCTCATCACAGGTCCTACCACCACTACCACTGCTCAAAAGATCACATGACTATGATGTCATCGCAGGTCCTTCAGCTATGGAGTATAGCTGGAACGGGCAGCAGATTCACAGTGAGTACTAATCAGGGCCCCATCCTCTACACCTCTGCTGGCACTGGGAAGAGTAGGGATGACCAGAAAGAGAGTCCCTGCCACGGAATGAGTATTTAGTTTTTTTTGTTTTCGCGTTATTGTTATGTTGGATGCTATATGATTTTTAAGGAGAGATCTAATAAAGGCTATATTTTATATATGGTGATTTCTGTGACTTAGCAATCTGATACACCATTATTTACATTTTCTGTCTGATGAAAATAGATCAGAGCTGTGATATTTAGTTCCAAATATTGTAGACAAATTTCCAAAGGTGTCAAATTAGCCTTACAGAGAGTTTGTAAAAAGAAAGACACTAATATCACTAAGATGCTGTCCACTACATGTTGGTGATAAGTAAAAACATGTTACCAGTCCAGGTTCTGTTTTATCCAGTGAAATATTTTACAGAGAAACTGACTGACCTATTATAACCTGTCATGGCTCCTGTAAAAATAAAAGACATGACCAAGTGTGAACAAAGGCTAAGTATTACATACATACATGTGTTAATAAGATTAAAGAGATTGTGCCACTTCAGCAAGTTGCATCTATAACGTAGAGAAAGTTAATACAAGGCACTTACTAATGTATTGTAGTAGTTAGTACAGAGAGATAAAACTCCTATACAGAACCTAACCCACTGTCAGTTTACTCCTGCTGCGAGAGCTATATGTATCTGCTAGTAAACTAGTACGTGTAGAAATAGGATGGTGATATCAAAACTCTATTGTTCTCTTGATAGCCCTAGATAACGATGCCCAAAGAAGAGCCTTGCACCTATCAGTCAAATGTGTGATGCCCCGATTGAGTCACTCAACCCCCTTCCGTGTCTGTACACAGTCAATGGTCTAATGGAGAAAATTGTGAGGTTGTTTACCATGCAAAAAGTCCAAATAAAGTCCAAGTAAGTTGAGAGCTAGAACAGAAAGTAGAATACATGGCCTAACTTCAAATAAGTTAGTTACATACTGTATGACATATAGGTTGCTAATTTGTGATGGAAAAATTGCTGGTATTGACCCTTTAATGATTATTTAATTATTACATAATCAAAATTACAAAACTCCAAAATATTCTTTGACGCTATGTACTCTCACAGCAGTCCCTGTTCTCAATGG
The DNA here is from genome assembly GCA_900303285.1 of Rhinella marina. Lineage (NCBI taxonomy): Eukaryota > Metazoa > Chordata > Amphibia > Anura > Bufonidae > Rhinella > Rhinella marina. The sequence goes on along the minus strand of ONZH01002177.1, from coordinate 3,250 downwards.
GGCTCACAAGCTACATTGCTTATCTTAAAGGGGTTTTCCGAGACTTTATATATGATTTATCCTCAGGATAGGTCATCAGTATCTGTTCGGTGGGGGTCCAACACCCATAACCCTGCCGATGAGCTATTTGAGAATGCCTTCTCCTGTGAGCCCCTCAGCCTTCTCCATGCCCACCAAGCACAGCTCCATACATTGTACAGTGGTGGTGCTTGGTAAAGCACTCAGCCTGATTCACTTCTATGGGGCTGAGCTTCGCCTACGCTATGTGACCGAACGTGTCATCAGTGTCCTAGGAAAAGCTGAGAGAAGGCTACAGTGCTACTGTGAGTGCTGCTGTCTTCCCAAACAGCTGATCGGCAGGGGGTCCCAGGTGTCCTGAGGATAGGTCATGTTTAGAGATGAGCGAGTAGTGAAATGTTCGAAATTCGATTAGAATAGACCGCGATATTCGACTATTCGACCGAATATCGAATCCCATTAAAGTCTATGGGAAAAAAATGCTCGCCACTTGGAAATCTCAATTCTACCACTTGGAGGTCACCAAGTCCACCCTGAAACCTCAGAAAAGGATGCCAACACTGCTGGAATGCAACTGGGACAGCAGGGGAAGCATGTCTGGGTGCATATAACGCGCCCAAGTCGCACTATTACGCCACTATCACAGCCTCTCAACAATACACTCCAAAGACAATATAACCTCTCTGTAAAGTGAGACCATACAAGGAAACCTTCTTTCCTCTACATTGCCATGGACCCCAAGCCAAACTAGACAAAAAAGAAGATAAAATTCTGCACCCCTTAAAATCACGTTGCCTATGACAACCACAGATGGCATAGGCAAGGGGGAAAGCAATCAAGCCATCACTATTTTTCCCTCTGTGCCATCCCTGCCTTGCCCAGGCACATGTCCCAAAACATCATCCACGCCCGAGTAACACGGTTACTGCAAAAGGCCATTTGACCACCAACACTTTGGTTTGAGGCCGGGGATGCTACATCTCCCTGACAGCACACTGGGTGAATGTTGTGGAGGCGGGGACGGGCAAACCTGCTACCCCCACCCAAGTTTTGGGCCTTGGTTCTGTCTGGATTTCCGCAACCCTTACAGACAGCTCGGCAAACCCCTCCTTCTCCTTCTAGATTTGTTAAATCTGTCCACCACCCAGTCAAGTCCACAAAGTCCAGTCTCGTCGATAGATTGCAGAAACTGCAGGGACCTCACTCTGACCCTCCTTCCTCCCACCCTGCCCAATGTTATCAACCCAGTGTTCCCACCCATGCAAGAATTGCAGGAGCTATCTGAGGATTTTGTTTGTTCTGATGCCCAAACACTGGAGCAAGCTCCATCTCTATCTGATGGTGGTGTGGAACGGGCACTAAAGTGTAAAATGATTAGGGACGATGATGATATATGTACGATGAGTATCAACTCATAATCATTTCCCTTTTAGAGGTATCACTGTATATATATTATAAAATATAACTTTACCCCTACTTCCCTTGACAAAGCCGCATGTCGGCGAAACATGTCGGGAGGGGCAGAGTGCTACTTTCATTTTAGCCAGCTTTGAATAGGTCTCCGTAGGAATCATGCTACAACAAGCCTTTCAGCAATAGCAATCAGTCCTTGGTGTGTATGTGTGGTATGACTGGATATGCAGTTTAGAATCAATGCAGCCACCCTAAGGCCTGCATAGGGATAGTTGATATGCTTGATCAAGTTTGAATGGTGTTCAAACTCCAATAAGGGAGGGTAATCGGTGGCCGCCATCCATTAGAACTATAGTTCCTATCTCAATCAATGAGTCACTGCATGTTTTAGGTCCTAAGTAAAGGATAGATGCAGAGTATCTCCACACAACAAATTGTATTATAGAAATAACTCAGGGAGTCTACCTGATGTATGAATTACAACTGGTTTGCTATTTCTGATACTGTCACCCTTCATATTGGAGATATTTCACCTACTGACAAGCTGATAATTTTAATCGGTTTTTCCTTTCTTGTGTATTGATGTTAATAATGGGGAGTGAAATCCTCCTTTTTATTAAATAACAAATAAAAGTTATATTTTATAATATATATACAGTGATACCTCTAAAAGGGAAATGATTATGAGTTGATACTCATCGTACATATATACTTAACTTCCCTGGTTCACTGTTTAGGGAGATTTTGGGACGATGATGAGACACAGTTGCCAGCAAGGGAGGCTGTTGGAGCAAAGTGAGGCAGTGTAAGAGGAGGTGGTTGAGTATGACGAAGTCAGTGACCCGATCTGGCCCAGTGTCATGTCTAGCAGGTAAAGCAGTGGGGATGTTGAGGGATGTGTAGGACCGCAAAAGGCAGGAAGAGGCCGTGGGCTGGCCTCATGGAGAAGGCAGGCAGGCTAGAGCCCGCAGGGCCGCATCTCTTCCCTATAACAGGCCCCCACACAAAGCTCTCCCATCGAGGGCTCTTAGGTCCTTGTTGTGAAAATATTTTAATGAGTGCGCAAAGTTAGCTTGAGGTGAGCCCTCGAAAAAATTATATGGAGGCCCAAGAGGTGAGCCCTCGAAAAAATTAAGTGGAGGCCAAAGAGGTGAGACCTCTTAAAAATTGTATTAAGGCCCAAGAGGTGAGCCATAATAAAAATTGTTTGTAGGCCCAAGAGGTGAGACCTTCTTAAAATTGTTTGTAGGCCAAGAGGTGAGCCATGATAAAAATTGCTTGTAGGCCCAAGAGGTGAGCCATGATAAAAATTGCTTGTAGGCCCAAGAGGTGAGCCATGATAAAAATTGCTTGTAGGCCCAAGAGGTGAGACCTCTTAACATTGTATTAAGGCCGCAAGAGGTGAGCCATGATAAAATTGTTTGTAGGCCCAAGAGGTGAGCCTATGATAAAAATTGCTTGTAGGCCCAAGAGGTGAGACCTCTTAATATTGTATTAAGGCCCAAGAGGTGAGCCATGATAAAAATTGTTTTGTAGGCCCAAGAGTGAGCCATGATAAAAAATTGCTTGTAGGCCCAAGAGGTGAGCCATGATAAATTGCTTGTAGGCCCAAGAGGTGAGCCATGATGAAAATTGTTTGTAGCCCAAGAGGTGAGCCATGATAAAAATTGCTTGTAGGCCCAAGAGGTGAGCCATGATAAAAATTGCTTGTAGGCCCAAGAGGTGAGCATGATAAAAATTGTTTGTAGGCCCAAGAGGGTGAGCCATGATAAAAATTGCTTGTAGGCCCAAGAGGTTGAGACCTCTTAACAATGATAAA